>JANLJB010028646.1:0-11595 GCA_026212285.1 Bursera cuneata | reverse complement strand
AAATTTTTATGTTAGTTGCCAATATTGATTTTATTTTATAGTTAAAGATGTCTAAGATTGTAGATTTAAATTAGTGATAGTTTCTTACGAGAGTTATTTGAGATTCATTTTGATAAGATTGGTACGAAATATGATGCATTGACTTTTGTTTCAGAGGCAGAATTTGGGGATACAGTCTTACACATCCACATCAAATCCTCTTCACAGCCTTCACGAGAATTCGTAAAAAGAATACTTGACATTTGTCCAGAAATACTTATGACACGTAATGGGAAAGGTGATACTCCACTTCATGCTGCAGCGAAACATAAGCGTAATGAGGCAGTGCGACATGAAAACAGACGAGTGGTGGAAATTTTAACCGAAGCAGGCCCTGATATTTCATATTCTCCTAATAACGCCCGTGAAACTCCACTCTATCTTGCCGCCGCAGGAGAAGATCCCTATATGGTGCTTGCAATATTACGCAACTGCAGATCAGTAACCTATGAAGGCCCCAATGGAATGACAGCTTTGCATGCAGCAGTCATGAACCCTAAAATTGGAGGTAATAAAGCTTAATTATATGTCCTCTCTATTAAAATTCTCCATTAATTGTTAAATCATTTGCTAAGTTGCATGACTGGCAGATGTTGAGGTTGATAATCGTGACTGCATTAATTATTAATTCAGTTGCTAAGTTGCACCTAATTTCATTATTATAAGGTAAATATAATCAATATTAGTATAATTCAAAAAAAAAATTAATGCTATTATTTTTGAAAAACATCCAACATCCCTCACTTTCTAAAAAAGTTTACAAATTAGAAAGAGCCCGTATTTTAGAACTCTTAGTCAAAAAGATATATATTTATCAAATAAAAGATAATTATATATATGCAAATTAAATTTTAAGTGCTTAAGAGGATTAGGTTTCTAACATTAAAAATAACATGGCTGTACATTTAGAATTTTTTGTCCTCTTTAGTAATTTCATTTTAGGATAAGAATAAAATGGGGGATTCTGAGTTAGAAAGTGGGGGTTAATAGAACTTCTCTTATAATCATATTATAAGTCCCAAACCAATTCAAATGAAACTTCAAGCCCAGTTCAACTTGCATTTTTGGGTTTGGGTTTTCAAGATATACGTAATTTGTACACCCCTACATACAGATAATATTATTTAAAAAGTTATGATCTCATGAAGATGATGTTTTTGAAGAAAAAATAGATTTTAAAAGAAAATGGATACCTATAGTAGTGTTAACAAGAAAGATAATGATTGAGATAGTTAATCAGTTAGCCTCATTAAATATAATTTTTTTATTTTAAATATCAATTATTAGAATAGACGAGATCAATGACTATAAATTTATATAAATAAATTATATTAAAAATTTGTATTGAAAGATTATTTCATACACACAAAAAACTTACATAAATATATATAAAATTTGCTTCCCCATTCTTTATTAATTGTTTTAGACGTTAGGTTGCTTAATTTGATAGTAAACACAGTAATAAAAAATATTTAATTTTCTTTTTCTCAATTAATTTTTTTATTGTTAAAAATTTTAAAATAAATTTATTAAATAACAGGTGTAGTGAATGCTTTTATTGTTAAGGAAATATTAATAATTTTTCAACAACAAAATCTTTTTTTTTTCTCTGACATCTGTTACGCTTCCTTTTTCTCTCTCTTCCTCTGCCGTAAATTTCTAATTTCTCTTTCTCTCTATCATCAGCTCTTCTTTCTCCTCACCGCTTTGAACCATCGCTCAATGCAATTTAAACATAGTTAATTTTAGTGGATGTTCAATCCATAGCTCAACTACAGAATTCTCTAATTGAAGATCTGACTTATTTGACAACACTCTATTTTTAAGGACAAGAGGATTACAGTTGAATGCGGCAAAATTTAGCTTATAAGTGGACTCGATAATCCAAATGGAATCTGTAAATGTATTAGTTATCCAAATAATAGTTCGATGACTTAAAAGTCCATTTTTGCAATTTTGTTTTAGGTGACTCTCGTTGTGTGATGGAAGCAATATTAGAGAAAAAGAAGGATTTGACAGAAGCAAGCGATCAATATGGGTGGACTCCACTTCACTATGCTGCATATCATGGTTACAATGATAAGGTATCTCTGTTATTAAGAATTGATAAAGATGCTGCATATATTGCCGACAAAGATCGAAAGATGACAGCTTTACACATGGCAGCCGGTCAAGGGCATAAAGAGGTAATAGAAAATATTATTTATCAATGCGGAGAATGTTGTAAAATTGTGGATGACAGAGGTTGGAATGTTCTTCACTTTTTAATGGTTAGTTTAAATAAAAAAGAATTAGTTGATCTCATAAAAAATCCATCGGTTAGTGGTCTTATGGATAATAAGGATAAGACCGGGAATACTCCTCTCCATATCCGTGCTGCAGCCTACCGAGATACATTTTCCCTCATTCGGAACCGTGGAGCTGTCAACAAGCAAAATATTAGTGTCGAGCATATATTAGAGTATGGCTTTCATGAGCTCGAGGTAATGACGTTCTTTAACTTGGTATTATATTATGGACATAACTAATTCCTCAAGTCATATAACTTGGCTCTCACGAGCACATATTAGGTATTATATTATGGCACATAGAATTTTCTTTTGTGCAGAAGGCTATTGAGAATGTTTTTCATTTCAAATATATAATTTCATAAGTTTAGTGATTTCAACTTATATATAGGGTGAATCTATTGTAGTTTTTAACAAATACATAAACATTGTATATTACAGGAACAAATTCGAATGTTATTTAGAGATGTCGGCAAGGGACAATATATAGAAGGTGTCATTCGTAACGATGATTGTTTTAAAATTCTCGATGAACGAAGAAAGAAATATTACGAGGGACTCAAGGAAACAAGATCGTCACAGCTGTTAGTGGCTACACTCATTGCAACAGTAACCTTTACAGCTGCTTTCACTATTCCTGGCGGTTATAATGACAAAAACGATTCGAATGAAGGCACTGCAATCTTGAATAGAAATTTGCCTTTTCAACTATTTATCATAACAGATACGGTAGCCATGACTCTCTCCCTTTCGGCTGTCTTCGTCCATTTTGTTATGTCATTTGAGAGATTTCAGAAACACCAAAATTTGTTCACTTTTGCCTCATGTCTAACCATGCTTTCGATGGGAGCAGTGGTGTTTGCATTTGTCACAGGCATATATTCAGTGTTAGCACCTTCTTTATGGCTTGCCATCACCACTTGTGCTCTTGGTTTGAGCTTCTTCCTCCTTGTGCTTTGCACACTAAAGCTTATATATTGGAGTGTATTCCTTGAATGGCTACGGCCAAAATGTAAATTGTGGAGAGTATTCCTCGAATGGCTACGGCCAAAATGTAAATTGTTTAAACATCAAGGAGGTTGTGTCGATGTCCTTCCCACTCATTTCAAGGGAAATTAAATTTATTATTGTTTTCTTCCTTAGCAACAAGGCTCAAGTTTAGGAAGCAGAAACTGACAATAAAGGGATGATGATATTTTTTTTCCAATTTTATGATGTTGATTTTACAATGGTGATGAATCTGTAATGATAATACTTTAAGTAATGATGATTGGTTTTGATTTATCTTGGATTTTGTTACAATGGAATGCATGATATTTGTTGTTAAGAAATCTCTGTAACTTTGGTAGAACCTGATTGTTCTGTTTACCAGAAGTGTTACTAGCTCCTCTCTGTTTACAGGCCTAGGAGCCTCTAACATTGTTCAGGGCTCGAGTCATTTCCTCCATATCAGTTAAAATTAAGCCGCTAACTAACACTTTACTAGTTTGACAGCTCCATTACACCAAGTCACACGTTACCGTTACAGGTTCCTGATCATAAACTGAGTAGTGAAGTTATATAAGCTCCACTGAGCCAGATCAGGACCGATGGACCTATCGATTCTACCAGCAATCTGTCTATACCATTGTGTTACTGCCATCCTCACAGCTAAGCACCAATCACTGCCTTTCCACTTGCCTGCTTGCCAACCCACCACTCCTTGCTCACATCACCATTGTCGTGCACTGTTGTCTGTGAACTGGGTGATGCTTCTGATTTTTTATTGTTTTTTCGAAGCTTGAGTGGATGATTTTTGTGTTTCTCTATCATGATTTCTTGCAGTTGGTGATTGTTTAATCGGAACTTGGTGTAACTATTGTCTGTTCATGCTTTTTGGAAGAGATTTTACCGGTGCACTTCTTATGTTCGATGAAATGATTCTATGAAGGTTTTGTGCTTGAGTTGCTGTGATTTTTTGGGTGTGCTTATTAACTAATTGAAGGAAGTTGTTCTGGTTTTTTGGTGCTTGATTGGAGAATTTGGAGACTGCACCCGCACATTTACGCCATTTCCATAAGACAAGCCCACCCACTCAACCAACAACACTATCATAGCTGCCTTTGCACTACCACCTTATTCTACACCACACCGCCAGCTTATCCTTCACCACACCACTAGCCCAACCTTTCCCCACTCACTCGCCCACTTCTATACACCACCAGCCGACTCACTTGCCTACCAGCCACACATCCCACCTTATCCTCACCACAAAATCCTTATCCTTCACCACACCACACTTTTACTTTATTATTTATTTGTATTATTTAATTTATTATTTAAATTGATGACTACTTATTTATTTATTATTTTAACACCAACAAATCGAAAACTATGTGCTATAACAACTCTTGGTTATTTGATTTCGTTCATAGATTTCGGTAGTAGAAATTGTATACGATATGGACCCTCAATAGGTTTGAATGAAGAGGCAAAAGGTACGATTTTTATATTTCTTATCACATAGATTGAATCTTCACAAATTTGATTCTTAAACTATTTTTTGGTATATTTGCATGCATAATTTCTTTAAGTCAAATACAAATAAATTAGATATCTTAAGTCAATAATGAATGCAGGAATAATAAAATTTTAAATTAGTTCATGAATGAAATTCTTACTTCATCGTCAATAAATTTATTTATATCAAGATTGATTAGTTGGTTACTCATTTCGAAATTTTTGCATTCTTATATTCTAAAGACCTTTACATTTATAGTTCAATCATCTCTTAATCGGTCAAGATTTTTAAGTGTAACACAATATACTTTTATTAATTTTCTTTTAAAAAAGAAAAAGGAAAAAAATGAAAAAATTAAATTATATCAAAATAATTATAAAAAATTATTTGTTAACTGTTGTGACTGATCTTACTGCAAAGCTTTCACTGAATTTCCAAGCTAGTCCCTATATTTCTTTCTTTGCATACCTGACCTAAGACCTGGCAGAATGTATAGAGAAAGTTAGTTGAAAAATTGAGAGAAAATTATTGTTTGCATATGTCAGGGTCTCGACTGGTACGTGCATTGGAGAAATATGAGACTCTGGCGGAGGGAGAGAGCGAGAAACACAGACAGAACTAAGAAGTGTGAAGTTAAATAGGAGTACTTCATTCGATGATGTATTTCTACTTACTGACAAAATATATATAAGAAAAAGCAATATTAATTATTTGCATTTAAATACGTCTGCAAATATTATTCATATTCGATTTAATGGAGTTTTCTCTAAATCAGTAATGATTGAGTTTAAGTATATTAATGCAAACATGGATATAGAAGTTTATCACTCTTTGATCAATAAAAACTTTTGCTAATTAATTTTGGGTTTGGTTTGATCTTGTAATTATATAACTTATATTAGGATCACACATAGTAATTAACTTAATAATTTATAATTGTCGATTGACCTTTTTGATTGAGCAAGAAAACCTTGATCTAATAAATATTCAGTAATCATTTCAAAGTATATATAACATATAACTTCATCGTAAGGTTATCGATTGAAGTACTTATTGTAAAAAAGTCATCCAATCAATTCACTATAAAGATATTAATATGTAGAGCACACATATATAATTTGTGTATATACATGAGAAACTCTTGATCCCTTGTATTACTTGTTTTTCTCGATAAGAAAATCATGCGGTACTTGATGCAACTATGAAAAAAAATCTCACAGAATTTAATGGTTATAACTGCAAAGTGAATCATAATCTTAGGTTAAAGTTTCGTGTATTTTGAATTTTATCTGATTCAGTTATACCTTCTATGTTTAATATATTTATTGGATTAAATTTAGTGAGCGTTCTTCTAAATTACTCAATAGATATGGTTAATTAATAAGCAGACATTTAATTAATTAAGAATGATAAGTAGATGCTTTCAAATAAAAGTAAACACATCAAGTTGGAGTCCTTATTGAAAGATTTAATTCTTTATTCGCATAAATTGAAATGGGGTATTTAAATTAGTTAAATTGATGAGTCTAGCAATTAAAGTAATCTTTCAATCATTGTCGCCATTGATTGTTATTTTAGTTTATTTAATTTCTTTCTTTTAGTTTAATTTTATTGATTATAATTTCCCTTGCAAATTTATTCTAGAAAAAAATTAGATTTTGGAGATTAAAGCTTAAGTGTTATTTCAGAAAAATTATAAACTAGTCCTTGTGGGTTCGACCCTTATTTACACCATACTACTCAATAAATATTTGTAGGGATAAGTAACTAATTAATTTTGTGTGATCAATTTGGTCATTCCAGTTATGTGGATTCTGATTATATTGGTGATCTTGACAAGAGAAGATTGTTAACAAGATATACATCACAATTTTTGGGAGCACTGTAAGTTGGAAGGCAAATTTACAATCAATTGCAACTCTTTCAAAAACTGAGGCTGAATATATTGCTGCAGCGGGGGTTGTAATGAAGCAATTTAGTTATAGGGACTTGTTCGGGAGCTAGGTGTAAGACAAGATAAGGTAAATGTGTTCTGTGATAGCCAGAGCTCTATACATTTGACCAAGAACCAAATGCATCATTAGAGAACCAAACATATTGATATCAAGCTGTATTTCATCAAAGACATTGTTGCTAAAAGAAAGATGTCAATTGTTAAGGTCTGACAAGAATCATGCGGACATGGTTACTAATCTTGTGACCAGTATCAAATTCAAGAAGTGTTTGGATTTGATAAAAGTAAGGGTTGGATCTTGATGGATTTAATCGAGGTGGAGTTGGAAGTCATTTTATGAAGAGTGATCTCTCAAGATTGATTTAAGGTATAGAAGTTGTTGTGTAAATCAACTTGGTGACCTCGCATCGGGTGCAGTAGGATAGAGTTAGTGCGAAGTTGTCATCTAAATCAACTTGGTGACCTCGCACCGAGGTGCAGTAGGATAGAGTTAGTGCACAGAGGTTCTACGCCAGGGAGTGAAACAAGTCTACGTCGGGGTGTCGAATCGACTGATAGTTTGTGCCGGGGCATGCTATGGTTCTACGTCGAGGCGTCGATATTCTAGAGAGTTTGGGTTGGCGAGTTAAGTTGTTCTGCATCGGGGTGCCATATCACGTTAGGGCCCACACGATCCGATTCACTTCTTATAAATAGGCACAGTCCTTTTTTTGGCTGCTTATTTAAGTTATCTTCTTTGTTATGTCCAACCACTAAGGAAAAAAAAAAAAAAAGAAAAGAAAAGATGTAGAAAATTCCTTATGCTAGTGCTGTGGGTTGTCTCATGTACTATATGGTTTACACTAGACCATCTTTGGCTTACGCAGTGAGCATGGTGAATAGGTTTATGCGAATGCAGGGAAAGGTCATTGGGAAGATGCTAAATTGGTTTTTCTGTGCCTTAGGGGCACATCGGATTATGGATTGCTCTAAAAAAGAGTGACATGGATGATGATAAGCTTGTGGGTTATGTAGATTCTGATTATGTTAGAGATCTTGACAAGAGAAGATCGTTAACGAGATATACATCACAATTTTTGGGAGCACGATAAGTTGGAAGGCAAATTTGCAATCAGTTGTAGTTCTTTTAACAATTCAGGTTGAATATATTGCTACAATGGAGGTTGTCAAGGAAACAATTTGGTTATAGGAACTTGTTGGAGAGCTAGGTGTAAGACAAGATAAGGTAAATATGTTCAATGATAACCCTCCATACATTCGACCAAGAACCAAATGCGTCATGAGAGAACCAAACATATTGATATCAAGCTGTATTTTATCAGAGACATTGTTGCAAAAGGAAAAGTGTCAACTGTTAAGATTCACACTGACAAGAATCCTGTAGATATGGTTAATAAGCCCATAACCAGTATCAAATTCAAGACGTGTTTGGATTTGATAAAAGTAAGGGTTGGATTTTGATGGATTTAATTGAGGTGGAGCTAGAAGTCATTTATAAAGAGTGATCTCTCAAAATTGATTTAAGGTAGAGAATTTGTGGTGTAAATCAACTTAGTGACCTTGCGTCGAGGTGCAGTAGGATAGAGTTAGTGCACAGAGGTTCTATGCTAGGGTGTGGAACAAGTCTACATGGGGGTGTCGAATCAACAGAGAGTTCATGCTAGGGTGCTCTATGGTTCTATGCCAAGGCGTCGATATTCCAGAGAGTTTGGGCAGGGGAGCCAAGTTGTTTCGCATCGAGGTGCCATATCGCGCTGGGGCTCGCGTGATCTAATTCATTGTCTATAAATAGACACATTCTTTTCTTTTGTAAACAGACAAAAAATATGAGAGAGATAGAAAAGACGAACTTTTCTAGAGAGAGGAAAGGCTATTTTAGAGAGAGAAGAAAGGAGACAGAGAGAGAAGAGAGCTTGTAAGCAACCCTATAATATTGTATTCTTCTTCTTGTAACTTTGAAACTCTTTATAGTGAATGATTGAAAATAGCAACTGGATGTAGGACCGATTTATGTCTGAACCAATATAAAATTCGTATCTCTTCTCATCTTTACTGTTTTATTGCATGCCACTGTTCATCTGGCTTCGTGTGGTCTGGATATTGGATTTCTTGTATTATGTTTACTTGTGTTTGTGTGCTTCTGCATGTAACACTCTTCATTTTAATTCAATAAAATCATCAAGACTATTAATCTTCATGTAACTATTACTAAAAATATTTTATAATTTTTATTTATTTAAAATTATTTTCTAAATTTTTAGATTACTATTTGTAAATTTTGAGTAATATCCAGTAATCTTACAAACACAAGTTGGACGTACTTGCACTGTGTATCATCAAGAGCCCCATTTCGTCATGACCGAGTCGACATCTAATGAGCTAGATGGGGTTGGAGTAAGTAGGGCGGGGCTAGGCTGTGGCCCAGCTCAATTTTTGAAAGTCTTTCATGAGTTAAAAAATGGAGATTTTTTTTTTCAATAATTCTTCTTAATGTTGTGAACGGCCTGTTGATTTTAGCATAGTGGGGGTATATATGCACAAATATAATAATATAGGGGCTATTATGATATTTAGATGATTAGAGGTGTAGCTGATATTTTACGAGTAGGGGTGCGATTGATATTTTACACCTTGAGGGTGTAATTACAAAACACCAAAACTATTGGACTATTAAAAATATACACTCAGGGGTGTAATTGCAAAAGACTAAAACTGAGGGACTAAATTGAAATTTAGCYAAGAGAGAGAAAGTAGAGAGAGAAGATGATTTCTCTTATTTGGTGCGAAGATTACACTGAGGGAGGCTACTATTTATAGGCAGCCTCCCGCACTATTCATTTGAATGAAATTACAAAAATATTCTTATTACTTGCGTAATCGCTTGCGCAATATTCATAATAATTAAGGGGTGGGATCCACTATAATTAATTAACTGGTCCCATTATAATTAATAATAATTATTTATAATACTTAAAAGTATGAGTTTTCAGAAGTATATTAATTCAATAAGGTTATACATCTATTGCTTCCCTATAATCAACTGCGTACCCATTGAGCGTGGATTAATCATTCAATTACAATTGAATGTAGCTGCTATATAAATTATAAAATTATAATTATAATTTATTACAATATAATTAAATTTAATAAGATAATTAATATGTTTTAATAAGATCAATCATTCAATTATAATATAATTAATGGTCAATTATTCTCACTCTCACATGACTGCTATCTTTTGTCTCTATTTCACGACATTTTTGTACAGCAGTAAGATCTAGGGGGGAATAATCCGGCTCCCCAATGTTTGGAGAAAACACAAGTAGCCCCGCATTCTTTTCAAAAATATTACATAACCTCTGCCGTTAGTCTCCTCAAGTTACAGTGAATGACTCAAAGGGTATTATTGTCTTCTAACATAATAAATTATAAAATATAAAAAATATTTATGTGGATAACAAGCAATTGCACTTTGTCTCTCTTTCAATGGAACCTTACCAGAGCCGGAGCTTATAGTAGATGAAGGCCTAAAAAAAAAAAAAAAATCAATATATATATAAATTAAAAATTAAAAAATAAAATTTTAATTTTTACCTTTTTAAGATTTGAATTTTTATATTTGAACCCCTCAAAAATTATACCAAGCTCTGTCATTTAGTCTCGTCAACCTTAACTAAATTCTTAAAATTGAAATTCTAAAAGACAAAAAAGTAGAAATGAAGAGCTACGGAGAGATGGATGTGGAGATGCCTAACTACTTGCTGAAGATAAGAGTTTTATGTTAAAATATTAGAGGCATGTGCAGTAGTTTATTTTCAATTTGAGTTTGGGATTTCCAATTGTACATATTTGTCTTAAATTTTTGTTGATTTCCAGTTTGAATTTGGGTTCTGTTAGTTTTGCGATGGCTAGTGTTTGTCTGGTGAGAAAAAGGAAGAGTGCATTTGTTGAATTTCTTTGGTGTTTGACAGCATTCCTGGTGATGTCATCTTTAATTCAGAGACCGCACATGTGAAGGGGTAAATTGGTCATCCAACTTTGCAACAAGAGGAGTGACATCTTGATGGAATACAGACTAACAGCTGGGGATTTTGTGTATACTTTTGAAAAGATGGGATGCTTTTTATTCAAACATTGGGGCTGCATGTTAACAATGAAAGGCCTAATCCATCTAGAACGAAACTTACCAGAAAACAAATGTAATCATAAATCATACAAAATAACTGTTTGGAAAGGTTCAAAAGATTTTCTAACAATGTGCTTATCATGAAATACCTTCATTCTTTGGTTGGGGGGAGGGATGAGAAGATGATGGAGAATTAAACAAGTCAATAGAGAGGGTTCCAAAATTATCTTTCACCAAACGACGGGAATTTACATCAAGAAACCAAACACTCATAAAATTATATAACAAATATTATAAACATAAAGATAAAAGAAAGGGTTAGAATAAATAAAAGAATAAAAATAAATTGGTGGTAGAAACCTCTCAAAATAAATTAAACAAAAAAATAATAAAGCAAGATAAAGAAAAATTAAAGACAATTCGGTTGGTTCTACCACAACCAAAATAAAATAAATAAACAAAAAGATTAAAGACAATTCGGTTGGTTTCACCATAACTAAAGCAAAATAAAGTAAATGCAATAAATTAAATAAACAAGAAAGTAAATGCCATAAAATAAAGACAATAAATTAAATAGACAAAAAAATGTAAATGCGGAAAAGTAAAGAAAATAAAGTAAATGCGAAAAAATAAAGACAATTAGGAGGCGTAGCCTACCATAGTAAAATAAAAACCAATTATCTTAATT
>JANLJB010028645.1:0-11594 GCA_026212285.1 Bursera cuneata | reverse complement strand
GTATTCTGCGTCCTTCATACCCAATATTTCTTTCTGCAAGAGCATAAATATGTCGCAATTTTCTTTTCCTGTACTTGTTTTGTTGTGGGAGAAAGTATTTTTCTGTATACTTAAATTTGGAGTAGAGCAGAATAGCGTAATATTTGTCATTAATCAGACTATTTTGTCTGTGAATTTCACCATGTTAAGGGCTTGTATTGAAATGTAAGCACATATCAGAGGAAGTAAATAAAACAAGGCAGTTACTGGCTTTCCTTTTTTTTTTTTTCTTGCCTCCGCAAGCATGTATGATTCTGAATTTTTGGTGTCATTCCTTGCATATTCATGAGATATATATGGCTGATATGGCAACTATTTACTAGTTCTGCGGAGGATTAATTGTAATGACTTAAATCCCTATTAAACAAAATATTTATCTGTTTTGATTTGATATGATTGATATAAGAATGTGATCAATGTTAGATAAATGTTTGACGTGTGACCCTTGTAGGCATTTTGATTGTATAAATCTTGAGAAAACATGTTCTGGGTACTAGATAAATGAAAATCTATCCATATACATATGAGAGTCTCGCATCATTTGTAAAAGTTCTTAGACAAGTACATAAAACTTGGGATCGTAAATCTGTAAGAGGGCTTTGAGTTTTGAGGTCCCAAAACTTAATTGACACCCGAAGACAAAAACTACATGTTCTGATTCATTTGTTTTAGCAAGTCCAGAATCAGCAAAAGAAGAAATTAAGCTCAATTTTGCTTTTATGGTACCTTCTCTTTGCATATTTGTTGTCTGAAGACGCTTTATATGATGGTAAGATCTTTGGAAGCCGTTTTGCATCTAGTGTTCTAAGCTATCATATGTTATGTTGGCCTTGTTATATCATAAAACGTATTATCAGAACATCGTTTTTCTTCATTAAAACATTGTTTTCTCAATGTCACTGAAACTGTATGGTAACAATTCCCAACATACTTACATAAGCTTGTCAAGAAGGCGACAACTGTTTAATGTTGCTGCTACAGCAATGCAAGGCTGCCATTAACATTGAAACACATCTTCAAAATTCAGGATATTCTAATAAAAAAATATTGCATCTAATATTTTCAAAGATTATAAAATACACCCCTATTAGAGGGTTTTTTTTTTTAAGAAAAAAATTTAAAACCCATTTTTACAAAATACTAGAAACATTTTAAAACATAAACAGATAAAAAACTTTTTTAAATTTCAAAAACCAAAAACTACTAAACACGAAAATCCACCATCCTTTAATATGTATATTGTAGTATAATGGATATTGTTAACTTGAAAAAAGATAATCCTCACGGCACCCCTGGAGATAACATACTATGCCTTGAGACAAACAATGTTGAGATGAGATAATTGAAATACAAATACGGAACACTATACATGCACGCGTATATAGATCCTGTATCATAAACAATTCAGTTGTGTTATTTGGACATCATGGCATTTCAGATAGCATCTACCTCACATGTTAAATGGCTAAAAAGGACAAGAGCAGGAAAGTCGTTTCTCCAGCCAAGTTCATCAGATGCTACTCAAGCACGAGTAGAAATTCAAGAAGAGAGCACTGTTATCCATCATTCTAAGGTTCCCTTGTCTATCAATTGATTGAGAGTAAGAAATTCGAAAAAATAAATAAGCTTTTATCGGAAACTAAATATACACTCATCTATTTGAATTCCAGACTAACTACTTCTATCCACTATAGTTTCTAATCTCCCTGTTTTTGCCTAATCAAGTATTCATCTCCAATCCGACAAATGTGCTACTAGAAAAGTCTAAATAGCCTCATCATCTAATATAATCGGTATATAGGTTCTTACCTGCTGCCTGCTTTATCTGATTATTCAAGACAGCGGAATCAACGCACCACATTGCTGACAGTGTATACAGGTTCAGTTGGACCATCCTCTTGTTAGAAGAGGAAATTAGCAACAATTGTTGCATTGGATGTATTAGTGTCCCATATAACAATGTACATGTAATCTATGACGGATTTCTCTCTGCACCACTACTTGACAGAACCACTTTTACTAGATACTTTTGAAGGTGGCCTATTGATCTTCTCAAGTAACCTACTGAATACTAACTTCACTGGTATGCAAGCTACTGTTGTCGGCCCAGATGTCTCTGGTTTGATCAATCCATTCATTTGACCGTTACTAGTATCATGAATGGACCTAGAACTGAGATTACGGTCAATAGAAATTGAAGACAGAGTTCTTGTCTTTTGGCTAGAAGATACGCTGACTTTCTTTGGCGGCTTTTTTGGAAACTTCCTATCCTGGGTAGGCCGAGGAATGTGCACATGGCCTTTTTTGGCGAGGCTTCCCTTGTGATTGAAATTACCTATATTTGATTTCTTCAACAGTCTTCTTTCTTCATCTAAAAAGGAATGACTTTCAGCCACCATATCACCATTAAGTGATGATGATGGATGAGGTCGTGGGACCCGAAGGTTTGTCCTCCTTGCAGTCCTCCATGCAGGTGGAAGTGTTCTATCATGATCAATTGCTTCATTCCCAAAATAATCATTTGCAGGAATAAGAGATTCGGATGAACCATCTTCTAAGGTTTCAATTTGGATTGGGTGCCCTATTATTGCCTTCCCATTTAACTTGCTCATCAGAGAAACAATGGGAACACGTTCTTTTTTATAGCTAGCTTGGACTTTTAGATCTACATCCACGATCATAGATCGAGTTCTGCCACCAAAGTTGTAACGGCCAAAAACCCTTGGATTAAAATGATCCAACCTGTCCCCCCAGTATCCTCTAAAACTAGGTTGATCATCCCATGTCATGTCATCCCAATCAATGGTACTACGGCTGAAACTACTTCGTCCTCTTGATGCAGCTCTTGGTATATATGCATATCCTCCATCCAACCCAACCATTTGGGAGCAGAAATCCTTATCCTCCAAATCAGCCTCATCAATGGCATCACTGAGATTATCCTTTCTCCGGAAACTCATACTTTGGCCCAATGCTTTACGGGTGAAAGCACCCTTCCCTTCATGATAAGTTCCATGAATGGATCCATTAAAATCTCTTCTGTCAGTTGCATCTATTGAACTTTTTGTAAGATTGCGAATGTTTCTTTTGCCTTTCAACTGCCATTTAGAAACTGCTTCATTAGAAGAAAAAGGGTCGTGCGGATGAAGGTTAGACAAGTCACCAGATAGTGCCAACTGATCAGGTTCCTCACTGCTCATGCTTCCATGTTCTCCTAGCGTTTGAGATCTATATTCATCTTCTCTAGGTACAGCAGCATCTGAATAGTCAAGAAATAAGAGCTAATGAGTGAAAATCAAAATCACCAAACCCATTAGGTAACAGCGAAGAGTAAACAGAAAATTGTTTTTTATTTGGGTATTACAACCATAGAAATAGTTAAAGACCCACATTACATACTATCCCATCGATCAAACATGAAATTTTCCATAGAAAATTACCTGAAGACTCCTTTCTAGTAAAGATGGCTAAAAAAGAAAGAAGAATCTTGAAAATTAACAAAATCAGATTACTCAAGGGAAAAAAATTTTTGTCACCAAAAAAGCATATGAACTAAAAAGCTCAACATTAATGTTATGGACCATAAAAGAGTGCATATAACCTCGACGCAGTTTATGACCAACACCAAAAACTGCTACTTCGGGTTGAATGACCACGAAATTAAATAGTGCTTGCTACTTATATTAAATAAAATAAATGGCTCTAGTAGAACAAGATAAACACAATGGGAACATATCCATGTAGAAAATACTTTAATAGCAACTACCATGACATAGCATGCATAACAAAATCTCACATAGGAGATCAGGAACAATTTCTGTCGCTAAAACAGGTTAATCTCAGTGGCAGAACAGTAAAAAAAAAATATTTGGTATAATACAAGCAACTAATCTTACTAATCTTTCAAAAAAATAAGACACTTTACTACATAAAACAATCAACTCTTTTCTCAAAGGAGGAAACAATATATTGGCATACATAGAAATAGTAAGAATCAACCTGAAACCAGAGTCATCTCTTCATCAATATCTGGTTCGGTCTCAGATGAATCAGCCTCAGACTCGGACTCAGACTCAGACTCAGAAGAACCAGATTCATGATCTTCCATGAAAGCTGAAGAGTTTTCTTCAACCGGAATACCAATACGAGGACAGCAGTCACTATCTTCAACCTGCGAAGTTGACATTCCAGCTTGGCTTGAAGGAATTTCTTTACAATCCAGAGTTTCAATAGACTCAGTAGGCAAGTACAAACGTCTGCTCCTCTTTGCCCGGAACATACCTTCCATTTGCTCCCCTCCTGAAAAAGAAGTACAAACAGTAATACAGTCAGGTAAGAAATGAGCGAAGTTTCCACACTAATATACAATAGTCAAAGAAGAGGGTGACTAATTTTGATGGTCAACCGCTCATACGGTGTTTTCTTTCTTTTCCAAAGAATTTTACCATTTGCAAGGCTGGGATCACCACAAGGAGTCTGCAGACTACTGTCTACCGTAGGTTTCCCTGGACTGTCTGAAGCACCAGGAGATGAAAGCTTCCGCTTTGGAGCAGCAGTCCTAAGCCCAAAGTCCTGCAAGCCTCTCATCCTAGGTATGACTTCAGAATGCTCATCTTCCAAGCTTGGTTGATTTCCATCTTTGATTTTTTGAAAATTTATGGAATTGTCAATAACCTCATCCTTGGGAGACGTTTCAGGCTTCTTTGAAATTTGATTTGATTTAAAATTTCCAGCTTTTCCACCATTACTATCCAAAGGTCCTGAAGGTGTAACTATTTCCTTTTTCATGGAACCACATGATTTACTTCTTGCATTATCAGAAGTTACACCTAATTTTCCTTGTTTCCTCAAAAGTTGCTTCTCTAATTCAAGTGCATGAAGAATAGCATCTTCTCTACGTGCATATTTCTCTCTTTTCCTGGTTGGCATACCCTGGGATGCTTCAGCCCTTTCAATACAATCATCAAACTCACCACATCGGAATGCCTTCACACGTTTGGATTTTTCCAAATTGTACCAATCCCTGAGAAGAAACACAAATTATATTTTACAAGTAAAAGCAATGGGAAGAAGTAAAAACGTGTGTATACTGCAAAAACTAATAAAAACTTTTTTCCACACTGACATTAGGAGAAAAAAAAAACAAATATAGCAGTGTATTAAATGAATGATTATCATTCCATTAAATATATGTAACCATTACTCAAGTGGAATGGCACATCATTGCAAATTTTGGGAATACCAAGGAGTTCACTGCACTGTTATGGCACATTTTCCCTGGAAAAAAAATTGATATATCGAGAGCAAGCACAGCATAAAGGGGAAAGATGCAAGAGATTAGCCTAGTTTGACTTGCAATCTGGATACAATTTAGTATTTTTGAGTACAATGGATGCAGAAACTTCAAGAAAATCTTTTTGGCTGTAGAATATTTCCAAAAGCAAATACATGGGTAGGAGATAAACGAATTTGTTCTTGCTCCATCTGATAGAATGTCAGGTTTGGCAAGAAACCAACTAGGAAAGGAACAAATTATAGCTAGAAAGTGTTTGAGGAGCTGACCCATACTATGAACTTGGGCACAAAAATCATCAAACTAGCATAGCTAGAAGTTAACAGTGCACTCTAGATGCCAGCATCCACATCTCCTAGGATGCTGAATTAAACTACAGCTCTGATTCTCGTACCAACATACTCATCCAAAATATTTAGAAAAACATGCAACTGATCTTGATTATTAAATTTCAGCTTGTGACGACATTCTCATAAACAAATAAAAGATGCGGTCAGATTTGGAATCACCGACACTGACCTGTCTTAGTTGGCATTTGGCAACAAGGTTAGGATGAACCAATCCCACCGATTTCAAACTAAATTATGTTAGAATAGACATTTGAAGAGACCCACATCAATGAGAAACATGAATAGCTCAACTTCCTTATAGACCCCAGATTAGCCTTCCCTAATGATAGTGCTAAAACTCGTGCATGCTTTGAAGCCATGAAGTTATGAAAAGGCCATATTTCAAAGGAATTGTGAGACTGATCCTACATGAAAAGTTTGGGATCAGGTTATTAGGCAACATACTGAAAGTTTGATAATCAACTCCGTTTCGTCATTCATGCATATTTTCAGAGCATTTATTAGTTAGAGCATACACCCTTCTTGATTACTCATCCAATAAGCACAACAAATCAAATAATTTCATATGCTAGACTGCCACCTAAGCATATAATAACGATAACTGTTTGTTAACCAACTTTACTTGCTCTTGTTTTGTGTTAGCATCTAAACCACGTTGCAGTCTTTCAGAAAAATTATATGAGTAGCTCGTGGCTTTTATTGTGCTCAAGTGAACAACACAGCATATGTAACTTTGGGTTGGAATTGACATACCATCAGACTATTATGAAGTTTCTGCCATCTAATATCAACTATTAAGATTTTATCATTTGAGGCCTCTGAACCTCTTAAAAAAAAAAAAATTACTCAACTATAATTATCTGCCGCAAGAATTTAATGATAATGCTTCAGTTTTCTACAACAGTCTTCTTAGCTAAAATATTAAATTAAAGAAAGACTATATTTTCGTTCTTTCGAATAATCCATCCGCTTAGGAAACCATATAATCTTCGGAAGCAGGAAAGTAATAGCATTTACACTAGGCAAGTGGCCTTAAGAAATCAAAACTTAAACCTTTTGGGAGCAAACCACAGTAGCCACTCTGGGATAAAATCAAAGAACTCTATTTACAAGGCACTAGTTAACAACTATACCAAAACTAAATTGTTGTTAGCATTGTTAACTCAAGCCTAATCACTCTAACAAAAATTTCAAATAGGATCAAATAATGAAGTAAAATAAAGATTAAAAAACAAGACTTAATATTTACAATACTGATTAAAAAAGAACAAGACATACACGCTGGCATCATCCCTTCCGAGAAGCTTAACGGGGGTGCCCGATCGCGGTGAAGTGAGATGAGTCGTGGTGAGCTCTTCCGAACCAAGTATCTTCCCCGGCCACCATGACCCATTCCTCCGTCGGACCCACACGATTGACCCAACCCCACACTCCCCTCCACCCTCACCCCCCGATCCCCCAGAACTCCCCATCTGCACACGCACCCACACACCCTCGCGCCACACACACAGAGACAGCTTCTCTCTGAAAAAATCTCTACTTTCTCAGAAAAATAAAAGAAAAATAATTTAACTTGCTTACAGCGTTGGCTCCGGTCCGGTCCGGGTTGGGGTTCCGGCTCAGGTTCAGCCGCCGGCGAAGAAGAGGGAGTAACGGAGGATCCGAAAGCGGTAACGGTAGAGAATGGAGGATCCGACTGGAAGGAATCGGGTAAGGAATAGGGATTCCATTCAGATTTGGGGATTTTTCATGTCTAGGGTTTCGTTTTCTCAGATTGATTTTGATTTTGGTTAATTTTGATCCATTTACTTATTTTTTGTTTTTAATTTGTCTAGAAGTTTCTTTTTATTATTATTTTTTATTTTTTATTTTTATAAATACTAAATCAAAACGGAAGAAGAAGATTGAAGGCGTGAGAAGAGTTGATGTTTTGGTTGGTTAACTTGGTTTGGTGAGTTTTGTACACAACGCGTTTTCTTGGTGTGGATTGTGGATGTGATCCACATTGTCCTTTTGGGCCGACTTGATCATGGGCTTCTGGCTTTTTGTCTTTTGGGCCTGATCCAATCAATATCCTACTATTGCCTTAAAGATGGGAAATTTGTTGACTTGACCTCTACTCATTTTTATTTTAAAATAGAAATTATTTCCTTCATTTTTTTAATTCTTACCTCACTTTTTTCGTTATTAAATCTTCTTTTGATTTTTTAATGACATATAATATTTTTTCCAAATATTAAATAAGATTTCTAATAATTTTATCACTTTGTGATCATTTTAATACTCATATGCTCCACCTGTAAGATATTGTAGATATTTTATTGATGATTATTAATGTCAACAAAAGAAGACAGTAGTTAGGGGGTCTCACTCAATGTGAGTCCTAACAAATTACATGTTATTCGTGATGGTAAAATATGCAATTAATACTTATTTAGAGGTTTAAATAATGAAGACTTTTTAAGTTTAACCATGATGTGAGCATTGCACTTTCCACTTTCATTATCAGTATGGAAAATGAAGGTTTTGCTCTAGATTTTATTTGTGAAAAGTTACCATTAGTTGGCAATATTTGTAGCTTGCTTTCATATATCTTATTGATATTTATATAAAAATAGTGTTCTTTTTTTGTTAATCAATGAATCTTATTAATATTTTATTATAGCTTTCCTTTTTGTTTTATGGCAAATGAAGGTCAATTACCCTTTTGTCCTTTTCACTCAAGTACCCTAACGCACTGGAGACTTAATTGGCTCTTTTTCCAAACATGTGGATCATATGGATATTGAAGTTAAACAAAGGGATAAAGAGTGATTACAGTTTTACTACCTTTTTTATCTCCTACTCAGTACTATATCAATAATTACATCACTTTCTATCCCCCAACAAAACACTTTTCATCTCTTTATTATCTCCATTGTCTCCACTTAATAATTCTCCATCATCATGATCCACTTCCTAAACCATTAGGACATCATGCCTCGGTAAGCCTCCAAAAGAATAGAATACACCATTATGTTGTCAATAAGATGTTATAGACTATGAAGTTAGTGGGTAATTGTAATAAAATTACTATGCCAACTGCCAATCATATGCCAAAATGCCACCAACGTTTATAAGATTACACGATGTTGGTTACTAGATTAATAGCTACCTTTATTCATGGCCTCAAGTTTGTTTAAATAGCTGAACAGTCGCAGAAGCAATGAGGGAAATAACTACAACGAAGGAAAGAAATCTATGTAAATAGTAATAGCATCATAAAAGGAAGAAATCAAAGCATTAAATAAAGTATCCCTCCAGGCTGGCTTAGCAATTCAGATTCCAAAAGCATCTCACGTACATGCGTTACCATGCATGGCCCCCTTTTGAAGGTCCCCCCTTGGCTAAGGCTACTAAGGCTTGAGATGACTGTAAGTTGAGATGGCTGGATGGCTGGATGGCTGGGGTTCCATAACAATGCCTTCCCTCGTAAAATTTTCCTTGTCCTCAAGGTAAAAATGGTCCTGGAAGTCAGACAGAAACTCCTAAGTAGCTTTAGATGGACATAGGTTCTGCCAGTGAACCAAGACTTCTTCCACCCCGTTGTGAGTTCGCGAATCCAAGATTGCTTGCGGAAGGGGATGAGGAGTAGAGTCAGCTGGGAGGTCCGCCAGAACAGGGGACGCTTCTTCGTGATCGCCAATTCGTGGCTTGAGGAGCGAAATGTGAAACACGGGATGAAGTTTTGAGGTTCGGGAAAGGTCCAATTTGTAAGCAACTTTGCCGATCTTGGACAGGATGCGGAAGGGACCAAAGAACTTGGGGCTAAGTTTGAGATTCTTCCTCTGGGCTTGGGACAACTGCCGGCAGGAACCTAGCTTGAGGTAGACCAGCTTACCCACCTGGAAACTCTTCTCAGTGTGCTTTGCATCATAAAACTTTTTCATCCGCTCCTGAGCGAACCTCAAGTGAGTCTTGGCTTCCTTAACAGTTAATCCGATCTCGCTCGAGCAAGAATTGCTCAACAGATTCTACACGAGATGTGCCATGAACGTATGCCAAGAGAGCGGGGGGTTCACGTCCATACACAATTTCGAAGGGGCTGTTCTTGGTAGCTGAATGGATGGTGGTATTGTAGCAGTACTCTGCCCAAGGAAACTAGACCACTCATTCCTTAGATTTGGTACCCGTGAAGCAGCGCAGATACATCTCCAAGGTTTTGTTAACTGCCTTAGTTTGGCCGTCCATTTGCGGGTGATACGTGGAACTGAAGTTGAATTTGATGCTATTTAAGAGGAACAAATTCTTCAAGAAGGCACTTGTGAAGACCGGGTCGCGATCACAAACAATTGATTCAGGCATGCTGTGAAGTTTAAAGATGTGTGTAAAAAAAGTTTGAGCCACCAAGGGAGCTGTGTAGGGATGTTCCATTGGAACAAAGTGACTATGCTTAGACAAACGATCCACCACCAGAAAGATGGTTGAATTACCTCTTCATGCGGCCAGTCCATCCACAAAATCCATGGATATATCCGTCGATACGTGTCTGGGAATGGGGGGGACTGAGAAGTCCAGCTGGTTTGGCCTGCTCCACTTTATTACGCTGACAGACCTCACATTCCTGGATGAATTTTCGTACTTGCCCCTTCATGCCTGTCCAATAAAAAATCGATTTCACTCGGTGGAGAGTCTTGTAGATTCCTTTGTGGAAGCTGGAGTGGAACTCCTTGATGATTGGCAACACCAAGTCTGAAGTTGGCAAAAGGAAAATTCGATCCTTGAAGATTATTAACCCCTCCTTGAGTAACCATGGCCCTAAAGCTTCACCCTGCTGAAATTTTTTCACCCATTCTTACAGCTGTGGATTGGCTATTATCTCATCTTTTATTGGATCCCCCCAATGTGGAATAGGTGACGAGATTGCACAAACTTGAATTTCGTACTTTCTGGACAAAGCATCGCGACGGTGTCCTCATTTCCCTTCTTGTATTATATGTGAAAATCGAATCCCATAAGCTTGACTAACCGTTTCTGTTGGGCTGTTGTCGTAATTGTTTAATCAAACAAATATTGCAGGCTTTTCTGATCAGTGCGAACCAAGAATTTGATACCCAGGAGATATCGACGCCACTTCTGGACTGCTTTAACCAAGTGAACTGCTCTACATACGGACGCCTAACTTCTCCCATGTAGATCTTGGCTAAAAAATGCAATGGTTCGTTCCCCTTGCATAAGTAATGCCCCTAGGCCACTTCCGGAGGCGTTGCACTCAACAATCAACGGCCGCTGAAAAATCCGGTGAAGCTAAAACTGGGCCAGAAGTCATTGCCTCCAACTTCTCGAAAGCTTGTCCAGCTGTGGGATTCCAGGAAAATGAATCCTGTTCAAGCAATTGCGTCAGTGGTTGGGCTATTAGTCCGTAATGATGAATGATTTGGCGATGGTACCCAATGAGCCCAGAAATCCTCGTAAACCCTTCAAGCTTGATGGTTTGGGCCACGACAACATGGACGCTATTTTTTCCGGATCCATGGCGACTCTATTATGACGTTTGAGAAATACATGGCCTAAATAACCACCAACTTCGTGTCCAAATTGGTAACTTCTCGCCCTTGACAAAAAATTGGTTAGCTTGTAAAACATTTAACACCTGCCCTAAATGGAATCAATTATTTTCCCAGGATCTACCAAAGATAAGAATGTCATCAAAAAATACCAAAATGAACTTTGTGAAGAAATTCCTTAAATATCTCATTCATTATGATCTGGTTTTCTCAAAATCCCTGGGGTGCATGCAAATCTGATGGTAGCCTGACCTTAAATCAAACATCAAACATTGTGAAGTATCGCGCTTGATGCGTGGCAAAGTCCCACATCGCCTGGGTAAAGAGCCTTCAGATAGCTTATAAGGGCTAGGCACCCTCACTTGT
>JANLJB010028643.1:0-11590 GCA_026212285.1 Bursera cuneata | reverse complement strand
AAAAAAAACACTTTTCATAAATTAGTAAAGGGAAAAATTATGATTTACTTTATACAACTGTATCGTAATCAATTACCTGAAGATCAAGGGAGTGTGATAATATTTATGGACCAAAATTGAATTTAAAAATAAAATATAAAGCACAAAATCAATGTACCAATGGGAAATTATAAAAATAACCAAGATTTTGGGGGTTTTGAAAAAGGTCTCTTTATTCCTTTGATTTGTGTAACTTCAGCCAGCTTGACAAAAATATCCCCGCCTCTTTCTAACTCTCTACCTCATTCTCATCTTACCCTACATCCTAGGTTCAATATCTTCTACTTTTAACCTCTTACCTTTAACTCCAAATTTTACTCTCAATAATAATAACTAAGAATCAAGATTAGAATTTTGTTCGAAATCTGATTTTGTTAGCATCTAAAGTTGCATGAGTAAGCCTTAATCTATCATCTCTCACTCGTTTTTTTGTTAATAAACCAATGAGTTTGCTTAGATCATGGATTAAACCTGAAAAAATAGTTCGTAACTAGTTTGAAGTTGTGTAATAGTGAAAGATCTAGAGGTTTTTCTAAGAAACTAAAAGTTTGAATGATTTGTTATATATTTAAAATTTAAATTCGAGTTGCAGAATTATAGACTAGTGGGTTGTGAGAGTTAACGGTCTAAACCGATGGCTCGTCTAAAATCTAGTACTACATTTTTTAACACTTAATTTTTGTTTCTTTCAAGTGTTTTGCACTTTATAACTTGTATTTGGATGGTATTAACAGAATAATGGATATAGCGTGCATTATTATGTATTATGGTGATTGTTGGGAGATGTAACCAAATGATATGTGAAATACATGGGAGGTCGCAATAAAAGGTTAAAAATCTCAATGGATATTAGATATGATCAATTGGTAGAGTTATTGTATTGTTTTGGTCTAAACAAATGTACTATAAAACTTACGACAAGATTTGTGTACAACAACTTAGAAGGATCCTCAATTATGAGTTTTGAAAATGATTATGAAGTTGGTTTCTCTATCCAAAATTACAGTGATAAGGAGAAATTTACTCCACTGATGGTGACAGTTGAGGAAAGAGCTGAGAGGAATGGTTCATCTGTCATCTTCATAGGGTCAAAAGGTTTCTAAGAAAAAAAAAAGTGATGAACTTAGCATTTTGTTTTACAATTGCAAGTAATCAAATAAGTCAATCAATATTTTGAACATCATCATCCATTTTGTTTTTAACCAAGATGAGGCAACATTCATTATTTGCAATCTAAATAATGCAGTATACTCATCTATGGACAATGATACTATTATGAGACATGTTGAACCTGTTGATGAACATATAGCTAGTCTTGAGCGTATTGAGGAACTTGGAATGCTTGAGAATATTAATATGAATGACTTCAATGATGAGCCTGTACACGATCGAGATGGTGGCAAAGAGGGACACATTCCTATGATATTAATGATGATAATCATGCTGTAGAGAATGACAGCAATGTGAATGATGTAAATAATGACCTTTGATCTAAAAAGAATATCTTTTATTCTCTTATGCTTGTTTGGTCTAAGACGATCAAATTGAATGAGGGAGGGAGTTGCAAAGAGGTAGGAATATTTTTATCAGATTATCCGAGGTTAGTTAGGTAAAAGCAAACGGAATAAAGATTGCCTCTATATTCCAAAAGTTTCAAAAATCTTGATTATTTTTATAATTTCATTATACTAATCGGGTGGGTTTTATAAGCTTTTCATGTCGTGTCAATGTCTGATTGGCAAGACCATTACAAGTCAAAGTGGGAAGTATCGACCCCTCTCCACAGATATAAAATGACAGGGCGACGGGCAGGCACCAGCTGCCAATCCAATCGCCAAACTTTCCAGAGTAATCAAATCGGATCGTTCTTCCTCACTTCATTCCACACCTCCCCTTCAGACGTCGTTTTACTTCTTTTCGTCGACGACACCGACAATCAGAACCAACAACTACAATGTCTACAAACCCTCGCTGCACCGTTTACATAGGTACGGACGATCTTCTTATTCCTCAATTCTCATAATAATTGTTATTATTGAACCAGATCTTGTTACGTTGCTGGGGGATTTGACAGAGCCACCCACAAATTTTTTCAAATAAAATTCTTTTATTTAATTTTTTTTCGAACTGTGAGCTCTGCTGGTTCCGTTACCGGTTACCGGTCCAGCAAGTTATTGGGAATTCTCAAATTTGCCGGAGCTCTATCGTAACTTTGTATTTAAATCGAAGTTGCCGGAAAGCAACGGTGCCGGCTCTGCGAGACAGCTTTTTTTTTCCTTTTTGATTTGGGCGTCCGTGTAACATTACGGGCACGGTACCTACCATGAGACTTATTATCATTATTGTCAGTATTATTGGGGATTTTCAACCATGTTGGTATTCTCTCACTGCTCCATGATTCTTTCTTTCATTTTTATTTTATTTTATATTTCCAGCATTATATTGTTAAATCAAGTTTGCAATAACGTTACAGGGACCTTATAATTATTGTGATTATTCTCACTGTTGTGGATTTGATATGAATTTGTTTAATTTTAGGTAATTTGGATGAGAAGGTGAGCGAGAGAGTGCTGTATGATATTCTGATACAAGCAGGGCGAGTGGTGGACATGTATATTCCACGAGACAAAGAAACTGATAAGCCCAAAGGTTATGCTTTTGCTGAATACGAAACTCAAGAGATTGCAGACTATGCTATTAAGCTTTTTTCTGGAGTCGTCACTCTCTACAATCGGACTCTTAGATTCGCTGTACGTATCTTACTGTTTTGGATATAAATTCTTTTAGTTTCTGCTACATTTTAATTCTGATTCTGGGTCACTAAGTTCTAGATAAGGGAAGGTCGAAGGATTTCTGGATATTAAAAAAATGAAAAAGAAAAGAAAGGGTTTTTGGTGAATTTTAGAAGAGGATTTTGATGATTTTTAAAAATTTAATGTTGTTTTGGTGATATATATTGTCTGTATTGGTGTAAAAGTTCAAGGGAGGGTAATGTAGTTTCTCTCTTTTTTTTTTTTAATTTTAATATTTTAGTTGATTTTATATAAGTTTTACCTCCCTAAACTTTAATTCTAATTAGGTTAAATGTGGAGTTCGTTGCTTAGATTGAAAAATGAACAGACATCCCTTAAAAAGTAGATTTTCGATTGTTATGAATAACGGTTTTATGGGAGTTTTATGACATCTTTTCAAAATTGTAATGGAAGTTTATGATGAATTTTAAAATTTTAGAGGAGTTTTCTACTGAATTTCAGAGTTTAAATTGAAGTTTCTGCCAATTTTTCATAAGTAGTGTCGGCTGTAATTGCTATTGGAATTTCCTTTCTTTTCTTTTTTGATAATCCTGTAATTAGTACAAACTTTAGTAAAACATAAATTAAATCTTACTCTCTCTTTTTTTTTAATCGGTTTGTTATTTTGATTATGTTTGATACTGACTAGAGCTTGATGAACAGCTATCTGGACAAGACAAGAATTCTCAAAACTCATCCACAACAGTCAATTCTTCGTCATCTCGTAAATCTAGGACGGACCCTGTACCTGTTCCAGTTAACAATATGGAAAATTCTCATCAGTCGACAAGAGTACCAGCACTCTGCAGAGTTTCAGTTAACCCTGCAAATATTTACTCTTCCCAAGGTGATTTTTTTCTTAAAAAAAAAGGAAATTTATAAGAATAATAATTACCATTTTAACTTTTTAAATTATGTGGTTTATGTTAATTTCAAGCTTACTGAACAATATTCTTTTTGTTCAGAGCCGCCTCCCCCTGGTGTAACTGTAACACACCAAAGTAATGGTTATGGAACAAATAATCCTGGTACGAATTATGATTACAGTCGAAGGGTTTTTGGTGCAACATTGGATAGTATTAGCCATTCTAGATCCCGTCGATATGATTCTAGTAAATCAACCTCTTATCCCTATTACTGAAACTTATCTCTAGAAATTTCAGAGAAAAAGCAGAATTGAACTGAACTGATATCTGACCTGATAAACTGATATTGGTTGGGTGTTGTTTTCTTCAGGCAAGATAAGTAACATAATTGTATTGGGTATATGGAACTGGAGGGTCGGTGTTAGTCTAGTTTGTTTTAGTTGTAGTTAGTTTTCTTAGGTGTGTCCAACTTTGCTATTGTGTTGTCAATCCTGTAGCCAGATATGACAAACCTTTAGTTCTTTAGTTTCTTTATGGTTTTACCTTTTTGTATTATGAAAGTTGCTTGAGTAGAAATCCGGACAGTGAAACACGTCGTAGAAAATTGCAAATATTGTACTGGTTACTTGTTTACTATGAAAATTATTTGAAGGCTGTTGGTTCAAATTTTGACCTCTTTAGATTATTTTTTTAGTTTGTATAAATTTTATTTTTCACCTATTAAAGAATAAGGATCTATCTAGATGGCTGGAAGAAAAATGATATGTTTTGCTGGTGATTAATATTCTATTTCAAGTGGCATAAATTTGCCATCATATGTTGGAGGTGTCTTTTAAGTTATGCGTTAAGGAGCATCATGCATGCATAGAACCTATAAGTATTGGCACCCTCTCAAATTTTTTCTATTGGTTAAGAATTGATGTATGTTGAGAAATTACTGATTGATGTTCAGTAATTGAGCACAGGTGTATTAAATAATATACCTTATGGAGTTTATTCTTTGTGAAGGCAAACTTTTTTTTTTTGGGGGTACCTGATTAATATTGAAAACTAACTTGTGTATTTATTGGAAAGATTATAATTTCAGTGTTTGAATAATAAACTAGTGATGCATAAATATTCGAATATTTAATGAAATTGCAAAAGAAGTGGTAAGGCAGTTCTACATTTCGTGATATATTATCAATTTACTGATGAAAAGCAAGGTGTTTCTTTTATTTGTTAGTTTAGATATCTGATTTTGGGATTTGGATCAGTTGAGTCCTTCAGACTTGGCTTGCACATTCTTCATCTTATAATTCTGTTCTTGAGTGGCTATTTTTACTGTCTGCTTTAGAATTAGAATTATATTTGTTATTCTCCCTTTCTCTTTGAGTTTGTGCATATCGACTTATTGTATTCAGTGACTTGTATTGTTTGCTCGATATATTTTTAGCTTGCTTTTTAGAATTTTCTCAAGACATTCTCTGTTCGCTTGGTAAAATGCAATTATTCCTGTCTTTGTTCACTTATGTGAGAAGTGGGGTAGAAGATTAGAACAAGGCATATGATTATTTAAAAACCTTTTCAATTTTTGTGCCCTTGTATCTACTGTCTGAGGGCCAATGAATACACTAGTTTCTTGAGTTTGTTAGTGCAGTCAGTCAGTCAGTCTAGGGCAACACCTCCTGTGATCAATGTGTTAGTAACAGTTGAGCTGTGAGTGCAAATTGGTCATTTGGCTCACACCGCTTCATGCTTTCACACACAACACTCTTGGAATAGATGAGTATCGGTATATATTGACCTATTTTATGTGTATTTCTATAAGACTTTTATAACTCTCAACCGATATATGGACAGAAAAAATCCTACGTAGTTATGTGCAACCTTTTAAATTACCCACATTTATTAGATCAGAAAAATATGCTTGAGGTCTGAAACAATGACAGATGGTTGCTAGGTGCACATGCACGGCTAGCTGATGAATAATTGTATGCGTTCCTGATGCTGGAATTGCCAATTAGTCGCACCTAAGCTGGTCAGGGGTTTCCTGTACCAGTAGAGGATAAAATGCAGCAACTACAGCACTACCTGAGCTTTCTTTTAATATGCCGCTGTAGCAGCTCAATTCCTCTAATGGTGTTCTGTTGGCATGCATGGCTAAACTTTGGCGTGTAGGAGGTGCTGGAATAACAAATCTGGTTGTGACATTTGGTCCTGGATGGCAATGGTAGGTGGTAGACAAAATGGTTGTGTTACTGGATGTGAATGGTGGTGAATTTTGGTTGTTTGAGGAGATAATAACGGTGACTGAAGTCAAAGATTGGGTATCAAAGTGGTGATTACCAATCCTTTTTGGCCTCCATTTAGCACAACCTTTTTTTTTTTTTTTTTTCAATTCTTGCCCCATTTCCACGGCAGGCAGTCGCTTCTAACTCTGGCTTGTTTTTTAGCACTGTTATTTTATTTTATTTTATTTTTCTAAAAAAATGAAATTTAATTTTTGAATATTGATTAATTTTAATGATGAAATAGACTTTTGAACAAAATTACTAAAGAGATTAAGTTAGAAGGAATCCTAACCCTTGTTAAATAAAATTATAGAACGAACAAATCATTTTAGATAGAGGATATTAGTACGTGGTAAATTTTCTGTAGCTATGGAACTTGAGAACTTTAAAGAAAAATATACATGCACGCCTAAAGTAATTTTATAAATCATTTATGTTCGTGATAAAATTAAATTTGATATGTACAAATATCTGCGATTTTTTGTTTTTGCTTTGTTTTTAACTTGATAATTTACTAAATATCTGATAGAGTGACAGATGGAATTTGTGAAATGTTTGAAACTAGCCACTAATTACGGGAAAGAGAAATAGTACACATTAATTGAAAAATATAATAAAGAAGTGCAGTATTACATTATAGGTTAAATTTTATCGGTGATTGAGATTTGATCTACAGATGCATCAAATAATATATTACAAGTTTATAACCCTTACCTAATTTCCATTTGGGCGGAACAGATTAACTAATTCTTTGATTCTAGTAAGGGATATATTGAATTAAGAAATAGATTTTAAAAGCTAACTAGAAGCTAAAAAAGGATATTTTGACCAATTGCAATAATCGGATTCATTGATATTCTTGATATAATAGATGTTATCAAACATACAATATTTTCAATTTAATGAAATTGTTTGATCTTAAAGGGAATCTTTTATAATTTCGTAAATGAGGGGTTATTTTTTGGTTTTGTCTAGCCATTAATAACTTGATTGTCTTTAGGTAATAGCAGATGGAAATAATGCTCGTAAAGAGTCCGATTGAAACCAATAAATATAGGCTTGCCTGCCATCCACACTAGAATAACTAGAGTTTTCTAAAAAACCCCGTTAGTAGAAGAAGCCCTCCTAGGGATAAAGAGATAAAGCTAAAGAGAGTCAAAAAATGATCTTTTGTGTATAATCTTACATAATCTTGAAAGTTATCAGCTATTTAAGTAACAAATTTTAGATTTATGGAGATATAGAACAACATATAAGTTATCATGCTCACATGTCTATCATTTGAGTCTCAAACAATTATTCTGATAATTATATTTCCCATCTGGCCTATGGATGAATATAAAAGCATGTGTTTCATACTTGTTTGAGTAATAGCAATGAGATTCCCCAATAGAATACTAAGAATATCTAGGATTTCTAGAGGTAGATACCATTCGTTTGATAGGAAATAAAAAAGGAATATAAAAAATTCGATAGGTTGAAGTTGAAGTAGCTACTTTTAGAGTAACGGAAAGAAAAGCAAAGATTGGAGTGGGAGAGTCAGAGTCGAAAATAGTATGCCTTTCTCTTATTCAAAATTGTGCATGAGACTTTTATATCGCATGACTCATAAGTGGAAAAAGTAAAGAAGAACTTATTTTCTTTCTTTTTTGAATACCTTCATAGGTATGTATAAGATTGGATCCATTCGATTTCTAAAAATGATTACTAATCCTTAACTTTTTGAGGAATCCTTCATTAGTGGTTGGGTGATCTCATAGTTCCTACAAGATGGAGACGATGGGGTCGGTCCATGATTTTCCTTTCTTTTGTCGCATTTCGCTCAAAAGGTTGAAGGGAGATAGTGTATCAAGTTGTTCACAAGGGTCAACTTGATCCTTTTCCCCATGGATCCCAGATGAGGAAACCCTAAAAGAGCTGCCGACTCTAACTACCGTCTATATATGATCCATACTAGATTTAACCAACTGCCTATCCTACCTCTTCTACGTTATCGATAGCCCATCTATCTTTTAGTGACATGTTTAAGTCCTATTCCTCATAACTTCAAATGATCATTTTTTATAACATTGATGATTTTAAGGATATTTTGGTCACTTCATATAAATAAATGAACATATTTAATCTTCTCATAAAATAAGTTTTTTCTTTTGTAATTCTTTTAATCAGATAGTTACATTTGAAGAATTTACTTACACCCACGATCGCAAACACAACTACATTTCACCATAGCCACACACTCTCAGTGCATTTGAAGAATTTAAGGATGAAGTTGTATATATACAAATAAAGAATATTAAATATCCAGAATGCTCTTATCTTGTTATCTTTCAACTAATGTCAGTAAGAGAATTGAGAGTTTTATGTCGGTTTTTCACAATACAAGAAGGTTAGAGAAATTCAAAACCTTAGGTGTGTCAATGTCAGTTTTTGATAGTGATTTTGATAATTAAGTTTCATAGGATAGGTGTCCTCTACTACTATAAAATGTAAATAAAGAAAATAAATAATGGGTATTGTGGAAACTACGAGTTCTCTTAAACAAACTTTGTCTTGCTTTGACATCCACTAGATGTTTGTTCTTATTAAAAGTGAAGTTACTTTGTCTTGCTTTGACATGCACTAGATGTTTACTACTGTTAAAAGCAAAGTTACTTTTTATGTAAGTAAAAAAAATCCTAGGTATATTAAGAAAGTTATATTTCAAATAGGAAAAAACATTAATTAAATCTTTAATTAAAAGAAATATAATTTTCAACAGGGAAAGAGAATCCAACTTAAGAGGCTTGTGATACCTATATATTATATTAATTCCACATTGTTTAGAAAGCAGTATGAGGGAGTTTAGGAGTACTATATAAGAGATTCTGGTTCTATAGTTGTAGATCATCTTAAGAGCATTCAAGCTTAGTTCTCTTATTGTTTTTTCCTAGTCATTAGAGTAGTTTCTCCTAAATTAGAGATATAGTATTTCATATTCTTAGCAATTAGAGAGAGAATGTAAGAAGGTTCTTTTGTGGTCTAATAAAATTCTTTCTCTATTCTGTAGAGGTTTTCCCCATCAAAAGAGGGTTTTACCAAGTAAGTCTTTCTCGTCATTGGTTTATTTTTTGCTTTTTTCTTTTCTTTTCATGTTTACATTGTGAGTAAAATTCGTAAAAGTGTAAGTAGATCTTGGTTTAGGATAGTGAGTTGTTACTTCAAAAAATATGTCTAGGAAAGTTTTATAAAAAATATTATAAGTTTAAAGAGATGGTTTTTTAAAGATGTTTAATCCCTACAATCTCTTGGGAATTTTTCTGATATATTTGATTGTACCAACACTTATTGCTGTTATGGGTTATTATTTATTATAAGAGTGCAACAAATCGCGACGAAATTTGAAATAGAAACGTTCAATGGGTGCAAGTTTGGGTTACAAAAGATAAAGATAAGGGCTATTTTAAGAAAGGAAAATTGCTTGGAAGCAATTGAAGAGAGACCATAAGGTATTTTTGATAGTAGGAGATGGTAAAAAATAGATGATGATACAATTGCAAATATGCATCTAGCATTGGTAGATGATATATTGTCAAGTATTATGACATAGGAAATTTATAGATATTTTGACAAATTTATATGAAGCCAAGTCATTATATAACAACATCTTCTTGAAAAGAAGGCTCTACACTCTTCGTTTGGCGGAATCTACTTCAACAAATGAACATATCAACACCTTGAAGGCTCAATTCCCCCAACTCTTTACCATAGAACATAATTTGTATGATCAACATATTATAAATTTGGCCAGTAGTACTATAAAGTTAACTCTAGTCTTTAATGATGTTGTAGTTGTTGCTATTGAAGAAGAAATTAGACACAAAAACAAGGAAGACATATTGTCAACTTGTTAACAAATGTAGGCCTTATCCGCTGTTTAAGAAAGATTGAAGGAATGGGGTTCTAGTGAAAGTAACAATAAGAATAGAGGAAAGTCAAAAAGTAAGAAGGTTAAAATGCTATCACTGTGGTAAGCTAGGGCAAATAAAGAAGAATTGTTGGCATTTTAAGAAGAGTGAAAAAGAAAATATGAAAGACAAAGCACCTGTAATGGTGATTTTTGCAAGTTCACGAAATTGTACAAGTAATAAAGTGGACTACAGTCTAGTATCGAACCCACAAAGAATCTGTATCTAATTACTGGAATGAACAATCACTTATCTTAAGTTGAATCTAATAAAATTTATCAAATTTTCACCTAATTAAATTAAACTGGAGTGAATAAGGATGGAAATTGATAACAAAACAAATTATGAATTCCATTAGATAAAAACAGCAAAGGCATATGAATCAGCCTATCAATGTAATGCAATTCTCTGGATTAGAAATGAGTAAAATTACAAAATTTAATATGAGACAGCGGATTCCAAATTATATTTGTAACCCTGTTTCTAGTCATAATAAACTATTTCTATTCAACAATTTTCTATATTTCTATGAAAATTAATTTATTACAAAATTTAATAGGAGACAGCGAATTCCAAATTATATTTATTACCATATTTATAGGTTATAATCAATTACATCTATCAACAAATTTTTATATTTCTATGAAAATTAATTCAATGAAAATGCATAAAACTCTGTGTAAATCTTAATTCAATTGTATAAGTTGCACAATGAAACAAAATACCATTTTTGTTTGGTTTAACCTCGTGGTGCATGATTCAATATGCTTCCCTAATAAATCGCTTTTTAGTCTCAAAATTAGACGTAAAATCGTATGAAGTGTTGGCCAAGCATCCACAAGCATTAAGATCATAATCATACAACTTAATCATCATTCTGTTAGACTATTTGTACCCTAGAGTATTACATTCTAAATATACACTGTATATTGTAAATTTTGATTTATGTCATAAAGGAAATTGCACTTTTATTATTTTGTGGTTAGATTACATTCTTGTATTATATGAGAAAAGTCCTTATTATATGTATATAAATGATTTGAATGTGAGACATAAATCATTTTAAATAATATAACATCATTAAATTGTCTCTGGTCGAAGCTGAGATAGGACATCCATAGTATGGATATATTAGTATTACACTTATACTGGTTATAGAAGTATAACAGTATGATTCTCACGTATTTAAGTATTGGATACTTATGCAAGTGTATAGGAAAACACTGTTAGTTGTTTTGAGACATGAACAAATTCACTAGACACGACCTGGTATGAAATCCCATTTGTAGTTCACCAAAGTGTATATGGGAGGTCCACTTAGGGTAGATGTAAGTAATCTTTAGATTTAGGACTTACATGGCCATCTCATATAGAGATCTGTATACTTTTACACTTGTGTGAATAACTCTTTTAAGGGTTATAAATATGCTTGTGTTGGACGTGTTGTGAACTATTTAGAGTCAGTGTAATATTAAGATGAGACATGTAACTCCGAGTAAGAGGAGATGATGTTACACTAGATTCGACGATGATTACTCAAAGGCTGACCAGTGTGCTAGAGAGTGATTAGGATTGTTCTCAATCACGTCTCGTAAAAGAGAATCGTGCGTAAAACCTTATTCCAAATTGTGCATCGTTATTAGGGTTGACACAAACCAACCCTATACTACATA
>JANLJB010028641.1:0-11347 GCA_026212285.1 Bursera cuneata | reverse complement strand
TGTGAGTTTATTAGCTTCCTAAGATAGACAGTGTGCTTGTGTATATATATGTGTATGCATATTGATATTAAATATACAATGTAGTCAGTTTATATTGATAACATGATTGGTTAAGTGAAAATAAACTTTTAGTTGACATCCTTAAACAATCCACTTCAGATTTATTGTTTTTTGATGATTATTAAATCTTATTTTTGTGGTTGCTAGGAACTAAAGGCTTATATGTATAAAGCTTATTCACTTTATGGTTGTTTTCTTTGTTTTCAAGTATTGCTTCCAAATCAAGAGCGTTTGTTCCTTTATTTTTGTCCACAGATCTACCCAGTATTACATAACACAAGCTAGAACTTTTTCCTTTTTTCTATTAAGGTGGAGTTATTCCTTGGTAGCATGTGACTGCTGCATCTCAGCCTATTTTCCTCATTTTCCTAATTGCTGATAGTCTAAATTTTCAGCAGTTTATTCAGATTCTATCTGCACTTTTGTAGTTTCAGTCTTACAAATTTTGGCAACGGAAAGGGGAAATTATTTATTAAATGGGGATACAGTCCTTTCCATTCACAATTATGGCAGGGGCATGGGTGGGGCTCTTGTGTGCTTGCACATTATTATGAGAGGAGAGGATATATATCTGTTAGATGAAATACCCCTCCATTCATACACACATGATCTCTACACTGCTTTGTATTTCATTGGTTACAGTTTCATAACATCTCAATAGTTGATTCATAGTAAAAAGCAAAGGAAAAAACTGTAGATCTATTACAAGGCATTTCATGATTGGATTGAAGTTTGTTTGACTTATAAATACTGTTTTGTTGCAGGTGACAAAAGCTTATAATTATATACACAAATATAGATATAAATCAAAGTTGATGGCTGCAGCAGTTCGAAACAAGCAAGATTTATTCAGTCTGCTGGGGTAATTACATTGCTCACCTTCCCTTTGCTTATTAATATGAATATATACTCACCTTTGATCCTCATTAATTGGAAACTTTCTTGATAACTTTGACTTCTGGAATGATCTTTTGCTAATGTTGTGTTTTCACTCTTTGTTCAGGGTTGACTATATCATTGCTCCATTGAAAGTGCTGGAATCTCTGAAAGAATCTGTCACTGCTCCAGAAGAGAAATATTCTTTTATTAGGAGGCTATCCCCACAGTCTGCTGCCCTGTGCAATTTTAGTGACGAAGAGGTCTGTGTTCTTCTCAAATTAGCATTTTCTTTTTTCTTCCAGTCTTTAGTAGTTTTAAGGTGAGCATTGCATTCTTATATATCCATATAAAGAATCTGAAAGCTGTTTAACCATAGATGTTGATTACCTTGCATACAAGTTGGAAGAAAATATGGACTAAAGATATCCAAGTCATCTCATCGGTTTACCTCTTTGATTAACCGTTACTTGAATAGCATGCCAATATGTAATAGGCTTCTACCTCCAATAGACTAATTTTCCTTGTTCCTTTAGTTGTCTATAAGCCAAAGCTTCAAAATTCAAAGTTAGCCATTTCCCTCGTAGCACTTAGCAAGTATGGGGCTTCTTGCCCTTTGTCATCTTTTAGAAGTTTTTCATCATAGTTGAGAATAAAGAAAAAGACAGATGGATTGTAAAAGCTATTATTAAGTGCTAAAAAACAAAGTAAAACTATTTTTGAACTTAAAACCTATTACATCTTACGGAAACATCATAACAGTTGCTTGTGCTACTGAATTATCATCTGTATCTGTGCACATCTGCACCACTAATGTAGCATAAATTGCCAAAACCTTTTCTAAGATGAGAGTTTAGGAGGATCCTCTACATACACACTATTACTGCCTATATTACCTTTTTTGATAGCCATGACTGCCATCACTAATTGATTATTTCAGCTACTGTCAGAAAGTGGAAGTTAATTTTGTCGCTTTCCATATTTCACAATTGCATTTTACAAAAATTTAACATGGATGGTGAACTTTGATTTGATTCTGTCTATCCTCGATGAAATATCTGTATGAAGAGAAAGTATAGACTACATCTTGTACCATATCAACACATCATTATGTTGATGATACATCTATATAGTATATATGGATTTCATTTTCTTGGTAAGTTAAAAAGTTTTAAATGTCTTTTATTGTTATTCAGTTTTTCAAATTTTAAAACAAAATGGATTTAAAATTTTAAATTATTGAAGAAAATGGAATCCACGTCAACTCATAGCTGAATAGATGTACTATAACAGTATGATGATGTGATATAACAAATGTATCATAGATTTTCTGTCTCAAATCTCCTTATTGTCTACTAATAGATCCTTTCTTCATGGCCAGCTTGCCAAGTGGGACCAACTGAGCCTTGCATCAGCAATGGGGCCTGCTTCTGTGGAGCTTCTAGCTGCTGGACTTGAAGGATATGCAAATCAAGCAAAACGAGTTGAGGAGCTATTTGGGAAGATCTGGCCTCCGCCTAACGTGTGAAGTGGATTTATCCATTGCTGAGCAGGATCCAGTCAGCATCGAATAAGGGGACAATGCCAGCTCTAGGTGGTGTTTATTTCTGCCGTTTAATTCCCAGCTTTCTCTTCTTTTTTTCTTTAGTGTCCCTTGTCTATCTTGTGGCAGCACATGTTTTGATCGACACACTCATTTCAACCATAAAGGTCTGAAGTGAATAGGCATCATGTTAATCATTGATGGTTTCATACATGTCACCCCAACACCCTCTGCTCATATTATCTGTGATTCTGTATATGCTACTCTGCCATCTGAGTTTGGATCTTCTGTGCAATAACTTATTGAACTAAATACCAAAAGCTTTTCTTGTCCCATATCACGACTTCAATTTGCATGCAGACTTTGGGGATGAAAAGTTACTTGCAACTTATTTTCTTTTTAAATTGAAATTAAACAGTCATAACTGCCATTATCTGTCTGCGGGATAAGTGGTATATGAGCTTAGCGCCTAACTTGAATTGACTAAATCAAATCATGGCCCAACCGATTTGCGAGTTTGGTTTTTTTTTTTTTCTGGAATTTTGCTTGGCTATTGGCTTTTATTAATATTCTAATCTGATGTCCATCCAGATTGCGACATTGTTCACCACAAATGTCTAGCCGCATGTCACGCTGATCTATTATGATCTTGGGTCCAATAGCCTCTATGTCGCCAAAAACTCCAATCTATTAGGATTTAGCTTTGGGGCAACTTGTTCCAACTCATTCTTCTAAATAGAAATAGATATATTAGGATTCCAAATTAATTAAAGACATTATGAGCTGATATCATGTTAAGTAATCACCTATTTAACAATTTAAGTTATCAAATGAATGTTCAATAATACTTCATCCTCGTCCTCTTAACATTCATTTTCGTTCTATTAAAACTAGAGTCTCGGATTTCTTCTTGCATAGTTCTTCATCATCAGTGATTTAAACAGATCTTATGCAGATTATGTTTTTTGTTTTTTGTTTTCTTCTTTTTGTTAAAGGTGATTGATTCCTAGATATGGATTCAATTTCGGTCTTCCAACAAGAGGATATTGACAAAGCGGCCTTGCGTGTTTGGACAAAACACCATGAACGTAATATTTACTATTTAGTAGGGTTCAATAATGAGCATAAGACCGAAATCAAACCGGTGACCCATTTTGATTTGTGACCAAGTATGAAATTCAGTCTCTCTCTTAACTGTTCTCTGTTCCATTGAAGGCAAATGCATGTGAAACCTGCCATTGCATATGCATTTGCACGTGGGAAACCTGCGTAATCAGCTTGTGAAGATTTATTGTTTAGAATATTTGGAATCTGATTGAGATTGGTTTTGTCATCTTTTGCATTATTACGTTGTTCTTTTACCAATAATGAGAGCTGCATCGGGCGACAAATCAATATCACATACCAAACTCAGCTGAACAAACATTGGTACAAGCATGTGGCTACCAACATTTGTGCTACGATATAATTGATGGCTGACTTGGCCTGGACCGCCTCTTTGCCTTTTGTCTTTGAACCTTTTAAGTAATAAGTGGCCAGGAATTAACAACAGTCTAATTATTTCAGTCCAAATTTTAGTTATTTTTTTTTTGTTTCTGGGAAATCATTATCCAACCACGTTGCACGACCCCACGGAACCTAATCAATCTCATGAATGCCAAGTCATTCCCCCTTTTTTTAGCTTTCTTCCCCACCATTATCTGCGATTGGTCAGATTATCAATTATTACCAAGATAATCTCGCCCACTTAAATTCATCCAAGTAACCATAATTCTCGCTGACTCTAAAGCCTCCCGGAATACTCATTGGAACTTATGAAAAAGTTTTGTGATGTTTCCTACAAATTTTAGAAGGCAATCAAGCATCAAGGTAAAGAAATTCAAATGAAAATAAAATTCATAATTAACCTCATTTAGTATTATTAAATTTATAATTCATTCATCGAATCATTATATATCACGTCGATTTATATAATAAATTTATAAAAAAATAGTATTATTTATTAATTAGAATTTACATTTTGAAGAGATAGACCATAATTCTATGTTTATAAAATTTTTATCTACAAAATAATGTAATATCAAAGCATTAGTTATTTTTACCTTCTTATACTCATCACTTCATTTATTTTATGATATATCACAAAATTAATGCATAATCTTCTTTGAAAAAGTAATCCTACTTAAATACGTATCACCAAAAAAATATTGAACATGAAATCCAAATCCAAATAGAAGTGCTACAGCAGACGAACAATTATGACACAAACTTTAATAATATAATGGTTGGGAATCCTGGTTCTCTGGGCCACAACACGAGATTAAACACGCATCTGCAATGATTTATTTTGCATTATTTACAGTCAAAACCTACAGCCAATGATGGATAGACATCTATTTTACGTTTTCCATGATTCAGATAAATTATAAACTATACATGGAACCTCCAGTTGTCCAAACCAGTAGTTTAATTGTGTAATAATTTTGGCCATATCTATTTCTTGCCCTCACCTTAGCCATAGAAAAATTCTCCCATATATAGCAAACTTGCGTCCGTAAGGATTATAACAACCTGTCTCCGATTCTTTCCTTTGTAAGCTTATTCTCACTCTCATTCTTATTCTTCTTCTTCTTCAATTAAAAACCACAACAATGGTGGAGTCAAAAACCCTTTTGCCAACTTCAAATCCTTCCGATCAGACCTACACTCCTCTCCCTGGCGAGCCCCAACAAGACGGACGTCGGGCGCCCCACCAGGGGTCCAACAGAGGGCTCGTTATTGTCCTTTGTGGATTCCTACTGGTTGGTTTTCTTGTGGCATTATTAATCGAAGACAAGGGACCAGCACGGGACATGCATGCAGAATGTGAACGTTACTATAGTGATGACGATGGCCCACCACCGGTGTATTCGTGGAAACGGCCGGAGAAACTCCAGGCCGTGTCACGTGGCGTGTCGGCCGGAGTGTCTGAGAAATCGAACCGGCGGTTCGGTGGCAAGGGGGTGGCGTATCCTTGGGAGAACTGCGTGTTGTCTTGGCAGAGAACGGCCTTCCACTTTCAGCCCGAGAATAATTGGATGAACGGTAACATTCTAACTCATATACATCATTGATGTCATGTATATTTTAACCTTGAAAAGTCCGATAACTATGACAAATATTAAGAAAGAAAGAAGAAAACCTATCCAACTACGTTATCTTTTTATTTTAAATTATTTTTTGAAAGTTCATATAACAATAATTGGATACTTGATAAAACAAAAGTAACAATACATGATCTGGGGTGAAAATTCTGTTTTGTTTACCCTCTCGAGGATTGCTTTTTATTATATGGTGAGTTATGAAATTATTGTCAATATTAGTCAAAGTCAAAGGATTAGGGTGAACACATTTTTCTTCTTTTTTATTTTTTCTTTTCTAAAGAAGGTCTGATCTTTATTCCTGTTTTTGAGTATTGACGAAATAAAACGAATGAGTTGTCAATTAAATGATCTGGCCTGACTTTTGTTCCCTTTTCTAATGCTTTCCTGCATACATGGACGATCATTTGGCCGGATGGGGGATTGTGGTTGGTGTTGCTCCAGATCCTAATGGTAAGTCTTCTTTTTTCTTTTTCTGTGACTTTTGTCTGCCACATGTCTTCTGCTGTTCTCTTCTTTTAATTAATTGTCGATGAATTAAAAGTTATAGACATCATTATCATGGGGGACAGACGCCAAAGGAAGTTCATTTAACAAAAATTAAATTACCAATCTCCATTAGACTTCTGTTCATCCCGTGAAGTTCATGAACATAAATTCAATTACCAATCTCCATCAGGCTTCTCTGTCCATCCCAGGATCTGCAACTGTAGCCTGCAGCATCCAGGGTACAGTAAAGATCGACCAATTATATGAATTTTGCAAGTTTACTTGCACGATTTCGCCCATGAATTTCTGCACCTCTGAGCCTGACCAACACGGCTGGTTGCATGGTTCAGTTCAATTCATTCTGATCCATCCAATCCAACGAATCGACCTCCCATATAATCGTTTGAATATCAAACAATAAGCAATATATATTAAATAAATATTGAAAAGTCTGTCAGTGTGTTGGTCCTTTTGAGATCTACAACAGGATCTAGTTAAAGAGAGCATAGGATTTAATTAATAAAATACTACTTCATGAGACTCGGCAAATTAAAGATTTTGTCCAGATCGATTCCTCAGAAGCACTGGCCACCACTTGGCTTGTAGTTGGTAATTTCATGTGCTTTGAGGCAGCCTATACGTAACCAGCATAGTCCATGGAACACTGTCATGGAACATTAGTTGAAGCAATTGAACCATAATTTCTTTACGCTTATCATTGAAAACCGTTTTAATCTTCTGATTAATATTTTACTGTTCTTAAATACATTCGTACAACTAACAATTGTGAATAATCTTCCCGGAAAGGGCATATTTTTCCGCGTAACGGATGTTATTACTTCTTACTTGTAATAATTAACTTCTCAAAGCATTAATTACCTGCAGACTATTATTGCAGGTCCAGTTTTCTACAAGGGATGGTACCACTTGTTCTATCAGTACAATCCAGATGGTGCAGTGTGGGGTTCCCCCATTGTTTGGGGTCATGCTGTGTCAAGGGACTTGATCCATTGGCTTCACCTTCCCGTGGCCATGGTGTCTGATCGTTGGTACGACATTAACGGTGTCTGGACAGGGTCTGCAACAATCCTTCCCGATGGTAAACTTGTGATGTTGTACACTGGTTCCACTAATGAGTCTGTGCAGGTTCAAAATCTTGCATATCCCGCTGACCCATCTGATCCTCTCCTCATCAAGTGGTTCAAATACCCTGGCAATCCGGTTCTATTCCCGCCACCAGGCATTGGTCCCAAGGATTTCCGTGATCCTACAACAGCTTGGTACACATCTGAAGGGAAGTGGCGCATCACTATAGGGTCCAAAGTCAATAGAACTGGCATATCTCTCGTTTATGATACTGTGGATTTCATAAATTTTGAGATGCTAGGTCAGAGGCTACACGGTGTCCCTGGCACTGGCATGTGGGAATGTGTGGACTTTTATCCGGTGTCAACAATGGGAGAAAATGGCTTGGACACATCAGTTAATGGCCCTGGAGTGAAGCACGTGGTTAAGACGAGCTTGGATGATGATAGGCATGATTACTATGCAATTGGTACTTACTATGAGAAGAATGCGACATGGATTCCAGATAATTCTAATATTGATGTTGGCATTGGAATTAGATATGACTATGGAATATTCTATGCGTCCAAGACGTTTTATGATCAGCAAACTGGGAGGAGAATATTGTGGGGTTGGATTGGAGAGTCTGATAGTGAAAATGCTGATGTTAAGAAAGGATGGGCATCACTTCAGGTACAAATATTTCCTTTTCGGATGCACCTGGAACAAGCCTTTAGTTTTGTAGTTCAATAGCACTGATATTTACCTACTTTGTTTAATGTGCAGAGCCTTCCGAGGACAGTGTCATTTGACCGGAAAACAGGTGCCAATCTACTCCAGTGGCCGGTGAGGGAGCTAGACGGCTTGAGATTGACCGGCCAGGAATTTCATGATGTGAAGATCAAGCCAGGATCAGTGGTGCCACTCGATGTTGGCCCAGCCACTCAGGTATGTGCTTTGTATTTCTTACTCTAAAGCCAAGCACCAGAGTTTGAGCTAACAAAGAAATGCTTGTTAATGTAAACAGTTGGATATCTCAGCCGAGTTTAAGGTAGACAAGGAGGCGGTGAAGAGAACAGCTAGAACTAATGTTCAATTCAGCTGCAGCGCCAGTGGCGGTGCCGCTGAACGTGGCGCATTAGGACCCTTCGGCTTTCTGGTTCTTGCGGATAAGACCCTTTCTGAGCAGACTCCCGTGTATTTCTACGTTGCGAAAGGAATTGATGGAAATCTCAAGACTTACTTCTGCAGCGATCAAACCAGGTAATAAACCCTCATCATCATGCTTTTCTCAAATAGGACTTCAAGTCTTGTGATGTTTCTAATTATTAAATTCATCACAACCCAAATTGTTTCTTGTAGGTCTTCTTTGGCAACTGATGTTATCAAAAACATCTACGGGAGCTTTGTTCCGGTAGTAGAAGGAGAAAATTTATACGTGAGAATATTGGTAAGTTGAAACGTTTATTTTACATACGGATGGAACCTTCCCGTTATTCACAATATTCACTAACTTAAATATGTGTACATTGTGCAGGTGGATCATTCAATAGTTGAAAGCTTTGCTCAACGTGGTAGAACAGTTATCACTTCACGAGTTTATCCAACGAAGGCAATCTATGGAGCAGCAAAGTTGTTCTTTTTCAACAATGCTACTGAGACTAGTGTTACTGCCTCAGTCTCCGTATGGCAAATGAATTCTGCATTCATCCATCCTTTCCCCAACATCGGGAACAAGTGAAACAAAAGTGTATCAACTGTCCAACAACCGGTTGTACCAGATTCACTTTTCCATCTTTTTTTTGTTGCCAGAGGAGGAGATTAAAGCTAGCAGGCGGTAGTAGCTCCTGAAGTTGATCTGCAGCCATGATTTTTGTAACAAGTTGTATGAATGTGCTTTTTTTTTCTTTTTTCTTTTTTTCCTGGTTTCTCCATTTGTAAGTAATTATAAATATAAGCTCTGAAGAAGAGCCCTTTAGGTTTCTGCTATTCAGAAGTTCTCAAAAATTTTGCGTACATCTCCTCACTGCTAAGCCCTAAATTTCACAAATTTATGCTAGGCTAGAAGCTTTTATATTACTTAATTGAACATGAAACAGGGGAGTGTAACATAAATTTATTACAGCACATAAGGAGGCTATCTTTGAAACTTTTTCAGTCAGTATTTGGAAATAGAATCATAGATTACATAAATTATAACATGCCCTTACTTCGCCTTGCTGGAGTTCTTAGCCGAACTACTCATATTTTTTATCCATGTTTTTGCATTTTAAGTAAATGTACTAGTTTGAAGCTCGAGTCAGAATCCTTATCTTTAAGTTCCAAAGCAAAATTCCTGAAACTTTTTGCACTTCAATGATTATGGAGCGAAAGTGGGGGCATGTCATTTCAAATATTTATAACCGAACGATTTGTCGTTCAACTGAATGGATGGTGAATAATTTGTCGTCGACTCGAAGATTAAAAAGTGAACGACTTTAGCCCAACTTGTAGTCCATTGGTCCATTATAAGTATTTTTCCCCATAACTCATATGAAACCTACGCCTAGGCCCATTTCTCCTCTCACTGAGCCCAATTTCTTGGATAAAAGTTTTCTTGTAAAAGTAAAATTATAATATTTATTCTTTGATTAAAGTTTTCTTTTATTGGGGTAAATCATAATACTGTCCAATATGAATAATAATCCATTAAGTTTTATATATATATAAAATAATGTATTAATTATTCTCATAATCAATTGCTTGAGTCATGAATCATGCATGATACACTTCTCTTTTTCCAATTTTTTCTCTTTTTGGTTGGGCCATTGGAGCCATTTGCTGCTTAACTTACGGCAATTGACTATGACTCCGCGCTGCCCAATTGATTTCGATGCAACAACACAAAGTAATGACTAACGAGCATCCCTCCATTATTTCCGGTGGCTCTTACCTATTCAAACCAAACCAATTTTATAATAATTAATTGGACATGCCTCAAGGAGAAGGTTTCGTGCTCTGTCTCCGAGGATATCATAATTTGAATTAGTTTTATACGGGTGTAAAGGCAGGAGGATCCCATGTGAAATTGTTGAATCTTAATTTTCATGCTGTGACTCAAGATTGACTGTATGCCAGCTCAATTAAATTGGATCAGGACCCACCATATCCAAACCATTAAGAAGCTAGCTAGCTAGCTAGATTATCCTTACCATCGGATTATAGAAGTAAATAATTTGGAGCGTCCAAAAGTGACATGAGAAAGGATGGAATTACAAATAATTGCGGCTTGCTTCTGGTATTCTATTCAATTTGATCACAACAACATGTGAAATGAAATGATTTACACCTATTTGCATTGATTTTTAGGCCCCATCTATGTTAACCAACCTTTATTCATTTTACTCAATTATGTGCACAATTTTAAGTTAATAATGACAATAAACTTTCTTCTCAAATATTGCTTTCTAACTAGATTAATGGGCAAACGGCTTCTCCATCTAATCCTATTACATATTATATGAAGTTGTTCAATTACAGATCAAGTAATAAATTGCTTAGATTTAGCTACATTTTTTTTTTCACAAATCAATTTAACCATTCAATAAAATCAAGATTTCTATAGTTTTTTGACTAGTCAGCACACTTTTGCTTGTCAGTAATGAATATTAGCGGAAAACCACTGGATGTTGTCAGGCTTGTCAGCTACCCTTCAAAATCTTTTGTTTACTCATTCCAGCCTTGCTTGACCACCAATCTTCTTCACATTTTAAACTTTAGGATAAAAGGCCTTCTACCTTGGAGAGAAATAATAAAACACTTTCTAAACTTGTCATATCATATCAATTGCTCTCAGAATCATCAATTCTAAAAAATAATAATAACTTGATATCATTTATCTTGTAAAAATAAGATGAATTCAAAAAAACCCAAAAATAATAAGATAGTCTATATATTATATTACAATAATTATTATTATAAATAAAAAGAGCAGTAAAAGCATCATTTATGTTTGATCCGGTAACCATTGGGTCCTGTTTTGTCACGCTCATAAAGTGCAAGTATGATAGCACCAGCACTCGCACCCTAGGCCGTAGAACCTCACTCGGACAAAAACAAACAAATTAAAACGTTTCTCTTCGTTTGGCATCTCGAGGAGGCCGTATGATTTTCGAAATACGTTTGTTTTCAAACG
>JANLJB010028640.1:0-11585 GCA_026212285.1 Bursera cuneata | reverse complement strand
AGCTAATAGGTAGACTTCTTCGCCTTTGTATTATCTGGTTTTCCTTGGTTTGTGTGGGCCTGCGTGCCTTGTTTCTTTTTTGGGCCTGCGTGCCTTTGTTTATGCGGGCCTGCGTGTCCTATGTTTTGGTTTTGTGGGCCTACGTGCCCTAGTTTATTCTTTTTTAGGGCCTGCGTGCCTTGTGATTTGGTTTTGAGGGCCTGCGTGCCTTTGTTTTCCTTTGTGTGCCTGCGTGCCTTTGTGTTTTTTGTTTAGAGGGCCTACGTGCCTTATTTTTCTTTGGGCTTGCGTGGCTTTTGTTTTGCTTTTGAGGGCCTACGTGCCCTAGTTTTTTTCTTTTTTAGGGCCTGCGTGCCTTGTGATTTGGTTTTGAGGGCCTGCGTGTCTTTGTTTTCCTTTGTGGGCCTGCGTGCCTTGTGTTTTGGTTTTGAGGGCCTGCGTGCCTTTGCTTTCTTTTGGGCCTGCGTGCCTTTGCTTTGCGTGAGTTGGCCTGTGTGGCTTTGTTGGGCTTTCGCCCCTTCTCCTTTTTTTATCAATTTAATCCTTTTTGGAATTTTTCAAAAAAAAAAAAAGTTTTAGGGTTTAGGGTTTAAGGTTTAGGGTTTTATCCATAATGGCTATGTATCAACCTTTTCTTCCTTCATTTCTGCCACTTAAAACCAGAGAAGACCCAATTACAAAAGACAAATCTACTTAGAAAGTTAAACATTTTACTTCTTGTAGAGCAGATGGTTAACAAGAATCTCTTACTCAGGTGGAAGCAGTTTTAAAATGGCAATCAGAAAATGCTTCTATACAAAATCAATATCTGCAGAAAATTGAAGCAACTAGCTACCCAATGAATTGAATCCTATTTTAAATCAACAGGTTGCCACTTCATCATTTAATTCTTCAACAATCAAGCAATCCATTCATTTCCAACATCTCCAAATATAAATGAATCAGCTCTAAACTCAATTAAATTCTCTGGAAAGAATGGTTCCTTAGTAAACCTTTTCTTCACATTCATTTGACAGAATGTTCACTTTTGCTCCTCTTCTATTCCTTTTACCTAAAGTCCTTCAAGCTTTTCCTACTATTTACCTTTTCCCACTGTTTCCCCTTATACTTCCATCTTTGGAGACAATTCTTTATTTTTATGAAATTAGAAAAATATGCTACCAAAACCCCAAAAATCCAAAGCAAAAAATTTCAACAGAATCTTAAATTCCTCCTCAAGATCTCCCCTCTTAATTTGTTATTAACCCAGTCAACACCTATCTCAAAAAATTTAACCATCAATTTAGAATCGTCTCAACCTTCTTATTCTTTTCTTGTCTCATTTTTAGATTCTTCATCTGATTATCTGTTAATAGTAATGATCTAGATACTTTCATGTTCTCCCTTTTATGATGTTAGAGATAGATGTTGACTGGGTTAACAACAAATTAGGAGGGGTGATCGTCTCAACCTTCTCATTCTTTTCTTGTCTCTTCTTTATATTATTCATCTGATTTATCTGTTAATAGTAATGATCTAGATACTTTCATGTTCTCCCTTTTATGATGCAAAGAGAGGAACCATCAACATCTTATCTTGAAGCAACTAGTCAAGATCCTTTAAAAGATGAAGACGAATCATTTGAATGCCTCAAACAACACATCAGCCTTCTCACCAGTCTAAACATTGTTTGTTAATGTTTTATGACTGTAAATTGTATAAGCAAAGAAATTGGATCCATGAAATGACTTTGTGGTGTAATGCAGAACTTCCCATGCCAAATACTACAATAAGAGGAGTTATTCTTGACTTTTTTGCAAGAACAATAGGTTTCCTCCAAGAATGGTGGCTAAGATTGGGAGAGTATCATCAACTCCAAATCTTACGTTCTACTGATATTAATCAATTTATATTCTATATATATCTATATAGAATTTTTGGAAAGTCGTAGATGCTGAAGATAAAGCTCCGAAAGAATTTATCTAAGCTTAAATGTTACTCTTTTAAGCCACAAGATTTACATAAGCATTTTCTACTCGTTCGAGCTTGATTTTATATCATTGGCAGCTTAGATGATCCAAATCTCAAACAAGCTTATCTAAACCAACTTCCAAATCCCTTTGGATATAAAACCTTGAGATATTTGGAGTCTCAACGCCATATTTTGACTCAAATCTCTCTTGGTGATTTATTTCAACAGGTCTTATTCCAACTCCAAAATCAAGTGCAAAGGGAGATTCTTCTTATAATTGTCCTACAAAGAAGAAAAAATATTTTAGATCATACAAGAAAAATTGGTTCAACCGTTTCCATTCTTTCTCCTTTAACCAGCCAAAACGTTGCTTCTTCAAAAAAAAGAAGACAAAGCATAGACCAAATCATTGTTTCATTTGCAAACAACTAGGCCACTGGGCAAAGAATTGCCCATAGAAAAAGAAAAGGAGAAACTTTTTCCATTTTATCTCGCAAATTACCAATTTCAGTGAAACTGGTGATCTCGAACCCTTATTTTCCTAAGAAGAAGAAGAATATCTAGAGATACTATTTTCATGATTAAACCAGATACTTATCTTCCTTTCGAAGATATAGCTCAGGAGATTCTTATGGCCCATATGATTGATTCGAAATTCAACCCTATCACGCAGCCATTCCTCATTTCATCATACCTCTTGTCCTTATTCTTTTATGACAAACCAAATATGAAGAGCCCAAATCTTTGCTTGCATTAGTTGACTCTGGGGCTGCTGCATTCATCCTCAATCCCACTATTCTTGATCCAGAATTTTGGTCTCCCCATAATCAGCTTTTTCGTGCTGCCAAGAACCAGGTATTTGCTACTAAATTAATTAGCAAATAAGTAATTGTTGAACCCTATTCTAACATTGAAGCATAAATTTTTGGGATCTACCCTTCTTGGAAAAGACCTTATTATTGGATTTGATATCCTCTCTTAACTTTTCTCCCAACATGTCTTCATAACTCTTGAAGGTCTTTGTTACCAAAATTATTTTCATTCATGGATTAGACTAGCTTCTGCTCATTTATTCTTTTCCAATTGAAGATCTTAAAGCTTACATTTTGGTAACTTCCTCAGCTAAAAACACTTTATATACTTTATTTTTTCTTGTTCACTCTAAATCATCCTTGCTTGAATCCTATCTACTCGATCCGATTTTTCAAAGTTGTTCTTAAATCTAAAAAGTTCTCCATCAATTGCGTGGTGAAGCCCATAAGTAAAGGCATAATTATACTCAAGAATTTTGAGGATACCAACCTGGACAAAGTTAGCTTTAACCTAAGGTATTTCTAATAGACAGTGTAACATTACCTGTAGTCATGGGCTTCAACACACTTTGATGGGAAACTTTTATGGATTAAAGAACAACTTTGAAAAATTGGATCGAGTAGATAGGATTCAAGTAAGGATAATTTAGAATTAGTAAGAAAGAGAAATAAAGTATATAGAGCGTTTTTGGCTAATTCTTTCTCCTCCTCCAAAATGGAAAGGAAAGCTCTTATTTAAAACATGAGATATGAGACAAGAAACTTTGATAAAACTTTTATAAAGTCAAATAAAAGGTAGCAGACCACATGGTGCATCCAAGATTCCAACAAGATCATATATGATACACCCTCAAGTGTGAAGGTGTACACCAGAAGACCACGTGGCTAGAGTAGGATGTGGGATAGAGGGGAGTTTGTTATTTTGGTTACTGGAATTAGCTGTCGTTTATTATTTGGGTTAATTAGCTGTCATTCGGTTATCTTGTTATTTGTGTTTTCTGTTTTGCTGTGGAGTTATATAGAGGTAGCAAGAATAGGTTGTGGATCCCTATGCATGAAATGAAAAGAAAGGAAGTCTGAGCTGTTTTTCTCTGTTATTTCTTAGTTCTTTCTTTATTCTTTTCTCTGGTCTCTATCAAATTGGTATCAGAGCAGTTCGATCATAGGGTATGGTTAGAACAAGGATGGAAGAAAAGGCAGAAGAACTGGAGAAAGAGGTAGCAGGGATAAAGGTGGATATGGGAGCAATCAAGGATTGCTTACTAGACATCCAGGAATGGATGAAATGAAAGGACGAAACAGATTTAGACAAGGGGCGAAAGCAATATCAATGAGATGAAGGGGAATCATCGGGGGTTGAGAGAAATCATATCCGACAAGAGGAAGAGTCTTATCGATCGGAGGTAAAAACTAAAAAACTCGAGTTACCCATTTTTTCAGGCAATGATCCGTATGGATGGCTATTCCGAGTGGAACGGTATTTCCAGATTAACCAAATAAGGGATGAGTAGAAGTTTAAGGCAGTATCAATATGCATAGAAGGAAGAGCATTGAATTGGTTTCAATGGGCTGAGACATGGGAACTAGTCCAGGGTTGGACCGAGTTCAAAAGTGCTTTGTTGTAACGATTCAAATCATCACAAGAAGGAAACGCGTATGAAGGGGTCATGGCTTTGAGGCAAAAAGGAACTGTGGCTGAATACAGAGAAAACTTTGAGCTGCTCTCTGCCCCACTGAAAGAAGCTAACCACGAGCTGCTCGTGGGAGCTTTCACTAATGGTTTGAGAGAAGACATTAAAGCCGAAGTGAGGGTGTCTCAGTCGCATTCTTTGGGAGCTCTGATGACACTGGCTCAGAAGATAGAAGCCAAAAATAATACGCTGGAGATGATGAAAGATGGACGGGTCAAGACATTTAAATCTAGCGGAGCTCCAAGGGTGCATGGGCCGAGTGAAGGCCCAACCCGAGTCACATATATGACGGAAACTTCTCGAAGAGAAGTTGCAAGCCAACACACGAGAGACAATCACAGAGAACCGAGCTGGACTTTTAATTGCGAAGGTCCCGATCGTACCGCCAGAGATGGTCGACCACCAAAAATCCCACCGGTGAGACATCGTAAGCCTTTTCGTTGACTATCTGACCGTGAGCTACAGGAAAAAAGGATGAAAGGGTTGTGTTACAGGTGCGATAAGCCATATCAACCGGGTCACCGTTGCTGGAATCGCCAAATGCTGGTGATGTTGGTTGAAGATGATGATTCATCGGAAGGAGAGGAGGACGCAAAAATGGAGCCACCGATAGCGGATACATCACCGGGTGAGAGGAGTCTTGAGCTTTCCATGTACTCGGTGATGGTCTGACGTCCGGGAGGGCATTGAAGCTGAAAGGGACTCTGTACGACAAGGAGGTATTTATTTTAGTAGATTGTGGTGCGTCTCACAACTTCATCTCACAATCTCTGGTGAAAGAGCTTCAGCTGTTGATCGATGATTCGAAGGGCTTCACAGTACAAGTCGGAGGAGGCATACGCCTTAAAGGAACGGGAGTGTGCAAAGGCTTGTCACTGAACTTACAGGGGTACAATCTTATTCAAGATTTCTATCTGTTTGAATTAGGTGAGGTCGATATTATCTTGAGTATGGTATGGCTCGAGACATTGGGAGATATTTGTGCAAATTTCAGAGAACTCACACTTATCTTTGTCGCGGGTAACAAGAAGGTTTGTATTCAAGGAGACCCTACCCTTGTCAAAACTGGTGTTTCTCTCAAGACACTGATGAAGACTATTAAGAGTGAAGGTGAAGGTGTTACGGTTGAATTGTTCCATATGCAAGAGGTACCTTTGAACGATCAAGGGAACACAGAAGTGGCAGAATTGCAACAATTGTTGTCCGAATATCAGCAGGTTTTTTCTGCTCCTATAGGCCTACCTGTTAAACGGCCTAATGACCATGCCATCCGATTGATTGAAGGTGCACAACCACCAAATATCTGACCCTACGGGTACCCCTATTACCAAAAAAAATGAGATTGAAAAGTTAGTTAAGGAAATGTTGTGGCAGCTGGAGTGATTAAGCCTAGCATTAGTCCTTTCTCTAGTCCCATTCTGTTAGTGAGAAAAAAAGATGGGGGTTGGAGATTTTGTGTGGATTACCGAGCTTTAAATCGTATCACTATACCCGATAAGTTTCCTATTCCAGCAGTAGATGAATTGATGGATGAGCTGAGTGGAGCTAAGGTTTTTTCGAAATTGGATTTAAAATCTGGATACCACCAGATTCGTGTTAGAGAAGAGGACACCCCAAAAACGGCCTTTAGAACACATGAGGGACACTATGAATTTTTGATTATGCCCTTCGGTTTGACCAATGACCCCTCCACGTTCCAAGCTCTTATGAATACCATTTTTAGGCCTTATCTTCGAAGATTCGTGCTAGTATTCTTCGACGATATTCTCGTGTACAGTCCAACTTTTGCTTTCATGTGGAACAATTACGGCTAGTGTTGAAGGTGTTAGCTGAGCATGAGCTGGTGGCTAACAAGAAGAAATGTAGTTTTTTCCAGAACAATTTAGAATATTTAGGACACATTATTTCGGGCGATGGTGTGGCAGCTGATCCATCCAAAATCCAATATATGCTGGATTGGCCTGTGCCAAGAAACATCAAAAGTTTGAGGAGTTTTTTGGGCCTTACTGGATATTACAGAAAATTTGTCAGAAATTATGGCAAAATAGCTCAACCCTTGACTTAGCGCTGCTCAAGAAGAATGCTTTTGGATGGTCTCATGATGTACAATCCGCTTTTGCAAGCCTAAAATCTACTATGGTATCCTTGCCAGTTCTGGCACTGCCAAACTTTAATAAGTTTTTTGTTGTGGAGATAGATGCTTCAGGGGTAGGAGTTGGGGCTGTCCTTATGCAAGAGAACCGACCCATTGCTTTTTTCAGTCAGGCTTTGTCCTCCCGTGCCTAGCAAAAATCTGTTTATGAGAAAGAATTAATGGCAGTGGTCTTGGCAGTGAGTAAATGGCGGCATTACCTACTCGGCCGTCACTTTGTTATCAAGACAGACCAGAAAAGCTTGAAATTTTTGATGGACCAAAAATTACTTAGTGAGGATCAGCAGAAGTGGGTTGCCAAGCTTTTGGGTTTCAGTTTTGACCTACAGTATAAACCAGGCAGTCAAAATCGAGTGGCGGATGCGTTATCTCGCAGGTTGAACAGTGAGCAGGATTTAGCCGATTACACAGAAGACCAGGACAGGAAATTGTTGACTCTGTCTGTTGTGCGTTGTCCAACTTTTGATGATATCAGGTCGGAGGTGCAAAAGGATCCAACACTACAACATATATTACAGGATTTGCTGAAGGCTCTAAACAGTCATCCAGGTTTTGTTCTTCGGCAGGTCTGTCTGTTCTACAAAGGAAGACTAGTGATGATTCCTAAAAATTCTCCCAAAATTCTAGCCATTATTAAGGAGTTTCATGATACCCCAGCGGGTGGACATTCGGGCTATTTTCGTACATTTAAAAGGATTGCCAATATGTTGTACTGGACAGGCATGAAGCAGGATGTGCAGCGGTATGTAGCTTCTTGTTCAATGTGTCAGCAAAACAAGTACGCCACATTACGTCCTGGAGGGCTACTTCAGCCTTTTCCTATTCCTCAACAAGTCTGGGAGGATATTTCTATGGACTTCATAGGGGGCCTTCCTAAAACCCAGCATGGCGACACTATCTTTGTTGTTGTGGACCGCCTTACCAAGTATGCCCATTTTTTGTCATTTTCCCATCCCTATACTGCTAAGGATGTTGCGGCATTGTTCATAAAGGAGGTGGTACAGTTACACGGCTTTCCGCGTTCCATAGTTTTTGACCGTGATAGAATCTTTGTCAGTCACTTTTGGTCGGAGCTTTTCAAACAAGCTCGAACTACTCTCAAAATGAGTAGAGGCTTATTTGCGATGTTTTGTAACCGGCCGACCACGACTATGGCCAAAATGGGTGTCATGGGCGGAGTTTTGGTATAACACTACTTATCACCAATCCGCAGGAATGACTCCTTTTCGAGCTTTGTATGGAAGAGATCCGCCTATATTACTGAAATTTTCCAATGAGGGTTCGCTGATGGAAGAAATTAACCAACACATGCGAGATCGTAATGCGATATTGGATGAGTTAAAATAAAATTTGTGAACAGCTCAATCACATATGAAAACTGTGGCAGATGGGAAACGAAGAGACCTACAGTTTCAGGTAGACGATATGGTGTATTTGCGATTACAACCTTATCGTCTTAAATCTTTAGCCAAGAGAGTCAATGAGAAGCTTAGTCCAAGATTTTATGGACCTTTTGAAGTCCTCCAACGGGTGGGTGAGGTAGCCTACCACTTAGCTTTACCTCTTGGTACTAAGATTCATCCGGTATTCCACATCTCCAATTTAAAGAAAACCATTTCAGTTCCTGCCCGTGTTACACCTTTACCACCTTTTTTATTCGCTGATCTCGAAATGAACGTACAACCAGAGTCTTTAAAAGGCATTCGAAAATTGCATAATGGTTCCATGGAAGTTTTAATCAAATGGCAAGGGTTGGAGGAGGATTCTGAGAACACTTGGGAACCATTTGATGCCATCAAGGAGCAATTTCCTCAGTTTAACCTTGAGGACAAGGTTTCTTCTCAAGGCGGGAGGATTGATACACCCTTAAGTGTGAAGGTGTACACCAGAAGACCACGTGGCTAGAGTAGGATGTGGGACAGAGGGGAGTTTCTTATTTTGGTTACTGGAATTAGTTGTCGTTTATTATTTGGGTTAATTAGCTATCATTCGGTTATCTTGTTATTTGTGTTTTCTGTTTTGCTGTGGAGTTATATAGCAAGAATAGGTTGTAGATCCCTATGCATGAAATGAAAAGAAAGGAAGTCTAAGCTGTTTTTCTCTGTTATTTCTTAGTTCTTTCTTTATTCTTTTCTCTGGTCTCTATCAAGATATAATATCAAGCTTCATACCAACAAGAGGAGGAAAATGAAGAAAAATCATTGATATAGCAAATTTTAGGAAAAGAGTCAAGGGACTAACTCAATATCATATTGTAGGCAACATAGGTTCAACTTTACTATTACAGTAAATGATAACCAAATTCTAGGATCAGTACCCTAATTCCAATGATATTAAAAATTATTTTTTAAAATTAATGTTGTCATAATTTATTTTATTGTCATTGTTTACATGCCATGAACATTGAACCACAAATTGCATTTACATGATTTAGGTACACAGAATGAGACTTACAAATAAATGCAAATCCTGAGTTCCTTGCAACTTTTTCTTTTTCTTAAGAATCAAGGATGAAATAAGGATCTGGGTTTATAAGATGGGTAACACATCAATTTCCACTATCAAAGGGTCGTATAAGAGACTTGGCCAGCTGTTAAAAAACCTATCTTAAGTTTAACTAAGCTACAAAACTATGATTAACTTTAATCTTGAAAAGATAATACACTCATATCTAAGTTTTTATCACTTCAAGTTATCAATAAGTGAAATCTTTTTATGATCAATACCTCAATAGCTAATTTTATGCATCCTCATACAGAATCTAAAATATACCACCAGAGTGTATATTGTACTCCTGAGCTAATTTATGAAGTTGATATCATTAACTTATTCAATATAAAACAAAATTGCATTCCATATATTAAAAAAAAATGAAAGTAGGCATAACCACATTGGGACATGCAAAATGCAGTGTTACTGTCAGGATACCATTTTTCTTGTTAGAAAGGTCAACATGATCCATAATGCGTATAACCCTTCAACACAGCCCATGGCAGCTAATCTTATATCACGAAAAAGAGAGACAATTTCATCACCAGGAACTAAACCATGGTACCTCTTCTCACCCAAAACTAAATAAGAAATTGAAAATCATAACGTGAGAAATATCTAATTAGGCTACTGCATTTTAAAAAGAAAGTTTCAGGACGACTACCAAGTGCACATACACAATCACCAAAAAGAAAGGGGTCGGGGAGAAAGAATAATGCAGTACCTGATGATCACTAGCCAATGGAACAAGAACTGAAGGGAATTCAGCCAGAAGTTCAAACAACAATAATATCATCTGACTGGAATGGAGAAAAGCAAATAGTGGAGACTTCCATTTGGACAGGACAGGAACATCTGCAAAATGAAGTTTGGTAACGTGTTTTTAAGTTGTTTTCAAAACAGAGTCTAGAGAATGAAGACAAGAAATTGGATTCTATAATTTATTAAAATTTGAGAACATTTCACTTTGTGATAGAGTAATTTGAAAGCAATTTTTTTATGTCTACCTAGTTTCATACACTATAGCAGAAGCAAAATACTTTTTTCTTTTCTTACTGCATTTCACCAATAAACAAAAGGCCAGCAGATTTCTAAAAGATCTAGAGAGATTTTGGAGACATTTAACACATTCTTATACAAATTTCACTAAGACATGAAATGATTAAGAAAGCTTATTTTGTGCCTTACGAAAAGAGATCAAAGAAAAACTTAATCTTGTGAACACTTAAACAAGAAAAATGAAAAGAAATAGAAATAGAATGAACAAATGCAAAAAATCAAACAAGAAAACCCAATAAGAATAGAAATAAATATAATTCGTTAAAAGGCCATCATCAAAATCCAAGAGAAATGATCTTATTTTTACAGGTTTAGACTGAAATTGTTCCAATGGATAATTAGTAGAAAGGAGTGGACAAATGGGCACACTGAGTTTTAAATTGATTAGAGCAGAGAATAATAGAAGAATAATAGCACGAACAGAAGCAAAAAAAATTACCTTCTTTTGTCAGAAACCTCGTCAGGAAACGAACAAGAAAGACTTTGCATTTTGAAACAAGATAGTGCCGATGTTCCTTGAAATAGGCAACAAATAAAAATAACCAAAACAATCTTAGAAGGCAACAAAAAAGCAATGAATCAGGGAAGAGAACCGACCAACCAGACATCTACAGACATTATCAAATAAAATGCCTCAAGCAACCTCCAAAATGTGCAAGCTAGGATTATTTACAATTAAAACCTCAAAGTCAGGATCGAACAACAGATCTAGAAATCTTCTGCAATCCCAAGATACCATTTCTGCATTGAACTGTCAATCAAAAAGTAAAAAAATGTGAAACTGAAGAAAGAACAAGAACAGAGAAGGGCGTGTGGGGCTCTGATACGAAGGCTAATCGGCGATCGCTTGTATCGAACCCTAAATTCGAATCGTAAATGTAAATAACAAAGCAATGTAAACGAAGAAGAGGCTGTTTGGATGTTTATTCAGTGGAGAGAGAGGGAGCGTGAGAGAGATATGTCCGTTACAATGTTTGAATTTTATTTCTACTTCCATTACCTGGCAGTTGATAATGATATAAAATAATATTTTATTAAATACCATGACTTCTGTTAGACCAGTAGCCTAGCTTCCTATTAGCACAGCAACTCGGTCAGATTGGAATTCCCACTACAAACTACTAGGGAAGAGATTCTATTGGTTACAGTTGGGTTAGCTCGTTAATAACAAATTATTATTTAAATATATATATATATATATATATATATATAGGGACAATTTTAAATAGTACCCTTGTGTTTTGACTTAATTTTAAGTAGAAAGCAAGTTTATCACTTTCATCAACAAAACCCCTGAGGTTTACTTTTTTTAATCAACTGATAATTTTAACCCTTAAAAATACATATTTACCCCTTGCCGAAATTTTTTTCCTTAATTTTAACACAAAGAAAGAATAAATAAAAAATAAACAAATTATACTCCCATAATA
>JANLJB010028639.1:0-11583 GCA_026212285.1 Bursera cuneata | reverse complement strand
TGTTAGTTTTGAGAAAACAGTGATAATTTTTTGGGGGATAAGTGTTAGTTTAGTAAAAGTGTGGGGTTAAGTGTTTCTTAAAATCTAATTAGGGGGTCAGAGTAAATTCCCCTCAAATGAACTGGAATTGTACTTCCATGCACGGTATTTTATACCAAATCAATTTAATATCATTTGCCAACCCTTTTTCTTTCCCATTTTAGATACATAATATTAGTAAAAGGAATACAAACCATAAAACAGTATGATATAAATAAAAATGTAAAGTAATATATAATGATGTTTTCTGTTATTATGTTATGAAAAAATGATACATTATTAATTAGTAATGTTATTGGCAAGATATTATATGTTAGTCAAACATTTGTTTTCGGTAGTATTATCATTATTATAACTTGTTAATATCTAGAAATTGACTATTAGAGGTGGGCAATTGCCGATAATAGATCATCACAAACTTGGTCCACAAAACAAGAATGGCTAACAGTATCAGTGATGGTGTTGGTACGAATTTTTTGATGCTCAAGTTAGGACTCTGGCTTACCAAAATTTTTAGAGAAGATGTTCTCAAAGTAAAGAAATCTAAAGAGAGAGAGAGAGAGAGAGAGTTTGGGCAATAATGCATACCTTCATGAGTTTGTGGGTGAAGTGAAGGTTTACATAACCTAAGAGTCCCCTTAAAGACTCGTGAATGAAAGCTAGCTCATGTTCGTTGTGCAATCACATATTTTAAGATGGTCTACAAAATTAGGATGATATTTGTGTTATAGATTACTGCCATTTAGTTGACCCGAATGGAGGCACATTGGAGTGACCATCGCCCTCAATTAGTAGACCTCCCATGGGAGATCTTGTCCGTTTCAATCTCCAAATGTATTAAGAACAAGCATAACATAACTTTATACTTGTATTAATATTATGTCTATAATTATCTTATTCTACTTAGAGAATGCAAATTAAATTTTCTTATATTTTTCCTGAAGTAAAGCTTTTTTGGATCATTTTATCTATTTAGGATTTAGTTCCTCTACAAGCAAATAGTGAGATTATCCTCCATTCAAGTTTATTCATTTTCTTACTCACATGATTTTATGGGTTATCTTAATTTCGGATTTACTTAGTTTTAATTTTTTTTAATGAGTTCTTTATCCAGCTCACTTGTTGTAATTTTTTATTTTTCTTTTAAATAAATTCGCATTTAAAAAAAAAAATTCCATTCAAGGGGCTTGCGTACATATTGATCCAAAGATAATATTTAGTGTATCTCTTGAATTTGGTGAATCATAAAGGTTGATAAAAATTAATAGACTTTGGTACTGTAAGCTCTTTTTTTTTTTTAGTTTATTCTTTTGTTTTTAGTGGTAATCACATATTCAGTCCAATGTGCTTCATGGCATGTGGGTGCCTGGTAATGTGCATGATTCAATAAATTTCTGGTTCCCCATTGACATAAAATTAATTAACTGTACCTCTTCGACTAAACAATTCTAGTTTCTGCTGATGTTCAGTCTGGCATTTGAATGTCTATGTACACATTATGCTTTTACACTTACAAGCTACAGGGAATGTTTTAATCTGACCATCATAGTCAATAAAATACACATATTTCAAATATAATGTTTTATTAATACTCTCATATAATTCATAGTAAATCAACAAAGAAAAAGAAAATTGGACGCAACAAATGTATATATATCCAGTGAATCATAAGAGGCATGTATACCACACACGTTGTTATGGAATGTCGATGAGATGGACATATATTTGTTGCAACCTAAATGTTTTTCCCCACAAAGAAAGTGAAATTGACTTTGGGTTTAGGTGATCATTCAGCCCTTATATTGTTTATGATAAATTATTAGGCTATTTGGGGTCGCTTTCTGCTTGTCTTAGGGTTCCTTTTCTTGGGACCATAGAGGAGGGCCAGGGCAGTGGTCCTTAATTACTATAAAGCATGCTTCGATTCAACATCTAACCATATTTAGTTGATTTTGAAAAGGAAATATTGTTAAAAATTCCAGCACTCGAAGCTGCTAAAAACTGATGGGCAATCAAGAAGATTCTGCCCAAGGTGAAGGACTGTGTTGAAAATGGCAACATTTATGATAATTAAACACTTCGTAAAGTAGTCTTTTTAATTAATGTAGTTGAGGAAAAAAGTGCTTAGAGAAGACAAGATTTGAGAGGAATCAAATTGACGAGAAATCAAATCATTTTCCTTTCTTTTTTTTTTCAACAAAAGAGAAAGATCCTTCTCTATTGACATATGATTAAAAATAAAATAAAATCCATGCAAACTAGTATGAAAGAATATTATTTGATGGAAATAATCAATTCAACTAAAACATTAAATGCAATGTTTTTTTATTGAATATAAAATTCGATCATTTTTTTTAATTTTTTGCATTATACTATAACATTGATTGTGATTTAATAGAATAGGTCAAACACACTACCCGTAATTCAAAAAGTCTATTGTCTCATAGTTGGAGACTCTAGCTAGCAATTTTCTTTGTTTCCTTGAAATTAAGGTCAATAATGGACAGAACTAGCATCAAATCAAAGGAGAAATAAAGACAATTTACGCGAATCCAATGAAGAAATTCCTCAAAGCAACAAGTTTGGTAAGCAATAAGTTTGGTGAACGTACTTTAAAATTCTTTATAACACCGAAATGTTGTTTCCGATCGATCTTATTGATATAAAAAAGAAACTAAATTAAATTGATTATAAGAATAAGACGCGTCAAATTGCTAATTAAATGTTAAATTTATTACGTAAATATATAGTTATCAGTTATATAATAGAAGAATTGTGTGTTATCAATATCCGTATAAATATTTTAAGGGATTAAATAAATTATTATAGTTTGAATTGTTTTCTTAAAATTAAAGTGTTCATAGTGTTTTTAGAGGTTTATATAGTCTAATCTTATTAATAATAATAATTATTATTATAATTATTATTATTATTATTACTACTATTATTATTAATCTAACATATAATATATTATATGTAATTAAAATTAAACCTCATAAATAGAATGATGTTTTGGTTATCACAACTATACTATACCCAATATAAATTTTAATCTAAAAGACTATTAACGATCTTGATTGTAAGAATTGATAATAAAATAAAATAAAAATAACAATAAATGCATAGCACAATTTTTTAGTTGAGCTGATAAATAACATAATATGTCGGTTTTATTCTAAAATATGAAAAAATAACTAAGTTGAAGGGTTTGTTTTCAAGATTTAGCAAAATCCTAATTTGTTCTATTGTCTAATCAAGTTGTTGTTTCATATTGACCGAAAGAAAAGGCTGTCTAATCCAACAAGTTGATGAGTCTCTCACTCATGCAACATGACGGTATAATAAGAACAAATAAAAAAGAAACCGAGTTAGAGAAACACAACTTATCGAAGATAACAAGCTGATGAATTGACCAGTAATTACTCATCTACAATGCATACTATTTTTATTCTTAAAAATAGTAATCAAAACAACTCTCTCCACTTAATCATTATAGCAACTAACCCTATTCCATTATATGCTTAAAAAATTAAAATTCAATTTCAACCCAAGTTCTCTTTTTTTTGTTTACGAAGAAAGTAGACTAGCTCTGATATTACTTATAAAAAAATTATATGGAAATATATCAATATCTAGATTAGTAATAATTCAATAACATAAAGAGACACAATATTTAATATAATTCGATATCAATTGTCTATCTCCATAAATGAAAAAATAAATCCACTAGAGAATATAAAGATAAATCTACTAGATCATAAATATATAATAGTATAAGAGTTAAATCTCTTATTTCTAATAGGAGCTTAATAGGAGTTTAATAGGAGTATGACTCCTAATAATTCAATAACTTTATTCTTATATTTCTTCTACTAATCATATTTTTTATAGAAGTTAACTAAAATTAAGAAAATAGAATCTTAATTAATTGCGAACATTAAATCCTTGCCTATTAAAGAAAAAGGCCTGTCAAAAATTTGGGTCACAATACAACACTAACTCAAAAATGTTTTTGGGATATTTATTATTAAACATATTTTTTTGTTGTTTTAGAATTTTAAATGCTTTTCAAAACTATTGTATGACTTAATTTCCGTGTGTGCTGCATGCGTGATGTTGTAAGGGTTGACCTTTTGCTTGAAATGTATGAAGACGATTGACATGATATGTCTCATGCAAAATCCAAATAGTTAGCCATGGATATATAATATTTGTTTCCTTGGCAACAAAGAAAATAATTTCCTTTTCTTCAAATCCAACAATTTCACGACTTATGGAGACCCAAGAATTGTTTCTTTCAGTGCTCGAATGATGTTGATTTGGATAACAATTTAATTTCTTGGCAAATAGTTAGTGGTTTCTTTTTAGACTTGGGGCCACCTCCTGTCCCTATTAGAATTAAAATTATGACTTCATCAATATTATTCAAATAATAAAATAAAAAATAGTTACGTTATTTGTACATAAAAAAAAAAAAAAATCCATCCAAGCTTTAGTATATGTATTTATTTTAGAATTATGAAAATAAATTAAGTCAAAATTTAATCTTCAAAATCAGTACGAAAAATATTAATTTGGATTCATATATACATATATGGTAACACTCAATCCTTAATTATTATGTTACAGTTTAAGTTATCCTATATGTATGCATGTAACATCAAAGTAATTATATTTTCTTTCTTCTATATTTGGAATTCATATTTGATTTTGTATTTATTATCAGAAGTAGGTCATGAGTCACATTAAGATGAAATCAATAAATAATGCTCCTTAATTTACTCAACATGCATGTGTCATTAATTAAGATATTAAACATCTTGTTGGGGCAGATGTTGCTTGCGCAAGTTCTACTCAACTGTTCGAAACACGACTCAATTATATAAGTGCAAGGGAGATTAATTTAATATTGTTCACCCTGACAGTCAAATGAAATAATCAAAGAAAACTTGCCAAAACCGACAATAGCTTCATACAATAATTTTTCTTTTCTTAAAAAGAAATATATTGATCTTTCTTAAGATTGAATACAATTATTACATATATAAATATACCCTTTTGATGGATTTGAGAAATATAAAACTATTTTACAATCTGTCAAAGAATAAAAAAAAATCCTTATAAACGTTAGAAATAGTAAATTTATGTTTGAAAAAATTGAGATTGATAATTATTGTGCCAACGAAGACTTTAATATTATTTAATAAATGAGTGTTGTGAAGTAGATTCCAGAGAACAATTCTTGCTAATCTGATTGCGAAAGCTGGAGGAATAAATTATAAAAAACTTAACAGTATTTATTTGGTGTCAATTGGAACCGACAACCTTATAAATATTTACAACAGTTAAATTGACAATAATTATTAAAAAAAAAAAAGTAGTTTCAAAGGTCAATAAAATTATCGTTCCAACTCCAATGGAGTAGCTAATTTGTCTTAGGATACTCTTAAAAGTTGAATGATAACAGTTCTCTTTATTAGGGTAATTTTCAATGAACTCGTAAGATTTGGTGAAATATAATAGTTCTACATATGTTCTTCGAAAATCATCACAAAATCTCTTGTTATTTATTTTAATCTGTTTAATTTCACGATTTGTGGGTTTGTCATGATCATCAAAGAACCTTATAAACCATTAATTTTTCTCTTAAACTTCACTAATGAAGAGAGTTTTTCGATGATCCTTAAATATTTTGGGGTTGTGATTGATGTTTTGTCAAATCTGAGGTAGTTGCATGAAAATTTCTCTCTTTGTGGTGGGGCAGAAAGAATGGTGCAAGTAATGGAGAATAGGTCTTGGTGGGATTAATTTGGTGGGGAGTAGTTGGATGTTTATTTGTCTCAATTAAGTTTTTTCTTGCAGATGTTCATATGAAATGACAAGAAGATCATGGAAGTGATTCACATTCTCAACTTCTTGTTATAATGCCGCTCTCCAAGCATTTGAAGAATGGCTTGATTTACAATTGAATTTTTCAATGAAAGTCCTTTTCCTTCGCTTTATTAGGTAGAAAGAGCTTTCCTTCCTCACTAATATCGTGTCCCTTTGTCTTGGACATGTTCTGTCGTATAGAAGCTTTTGATGGGTGAGACACAAATCTTATTGGGATCCCAAATGTAAATTGATGTATGAATAATTGAAAGAATGTAAAATTGGTATAAAAAATATAAAATAATTCATAACATAAAATGTTAGATATGGTTACGGTGCACCTAATGCAACAATGTATCATTTTATATAAAAATTATGAACGAGCATATAAAAGTTATAAATACAATAAGTACGTAAAATTGTCAAAATGCATATATACAATTTCCTTTTATATAAAAATTATATATATACACTTTTAAGATTTTTATATTCATTTTCAAGTTTTACATGTACATTTATAATTCTTATATAAAATAGACACATCAATGTCCTCGATACATCATAGCGTGCCTCCTGTATGACAAGTGAATTGTATAAATACGAGACTAATAATTGTATCATATTTTACGTTATATGTTGATCTTATCTTATCTTTTACAACTCATATCATTATAGATTAAAGTTGAATATAATTACTTCCTAAACACGAAGAAAATGAGATTATAAATTTTGCATTCTATAATACATATCACATGTTTGGACAATGATATGCAACCAATAACTTAGTCAAATAGTACAAGAAAGTTGACCCCATAAGTTAAATCATTTTAATTGAAGACAATTTGGGGATGCATAAGTTTTATGGGTCATGGCCAAGGGTGCATGAATTTGATGGCACTCAATGTGGAAAAACAGTTTAGAGCAATTGAGGAAAGAGACTTAAGATAAAGGTAAAGTTGACACAACACAAAAGCAAAATAAATTAATAAAATGACAAGCAAAGGTAGTGTGTGAGTGAGTGCATGAGAGATTGAGAATCTTCTAAAGCAACAATCACTTTAGAGAGTCAAAAGAGGGTGGAGGAAAACCTGCACAAAAGCTGCTAATGGGTAATGATGAAGAGAGGGAATGGGGCATTTAAGCTTCAAATTTTGACAAGTTATGTGAATGATGTGCTTTGAAGATTCATAGTTGTGGCCCTATCTCTCTCTCTCTTTCTTTGTCAGGGAAGCCCTTACAACATTTCATATAAGACACTGACATAGATTTGGCATCGTTGGGCATAGAAGTTGTACTGTTTTGGATAGGTTTTGAAAAGCCTTTTATGGTTAGTACTTGGTTGGTTGCCTTCAAAATAAAAAATATGGTAAGTCCCCCGGCTCATGAACAGTAACCTATAGGGTTACTTTGTTAGAGAATATTTGATGGGAATCTAGAAAGGTTAATTCATCTTATAAAATGACTTATTGCCCTCGTAAATTATAGGACAACAATCACTATTTCTAATAAGATCTAAGGTGAAATCATCTACTACCAACGATATTCTTTATAACATCGAATCCTCGTCTCTTTATAAACTCTCTTTTTAATTATTAAATATCAGACAATTTAATCTTATAAATTAAAAGCAAATTTAAACGTTACATAATATATTTTAATGTTTTAACCGGCTAGAATTAATTCATAAAAATATATATTATCTTAACATGTATTTTAAGGATACATGGTGAGAATCGAAATGTAAAATAAATTTCAAAATCTTATAAAATCATATTGAAGTAATCTTTATACTTTATAGCAAGAAGAAATGACTTAATAAATTTGATTGATTCATTAAAATATTAAATAGATATAAGAACAAATTGAAATTTTAATACATATAAGTTGTACCAACTATTGAGAATTTAACATTTGTATTGATGAGAACAAGATCAAAGATGCAAAACTAAAGGATTGGTCTATTTTAGTGGGTTGGTTTAGTTTGAGTCCTAAACCAAGTCAACTCTGAAAAATTATTGATCTGAGTTGAAATTTAGCCAATCTGAAGTGAAGACTTACACGAAATAGAACTATTTAATTTACAACTTGATTGATTCAATTTCAACGGATTAGTTCAATTTATGGGCTTAATATAATTATCAATCAAAGAGAGTTAAAAAAAAAAATTAAGGTAAAAAAAAACAAAAGAGCGATGCCATTTGCTCTCACACTTGATCTAAAGGAGTCTCACTTTGTTAATATTTTTCAAATTACACATTTATCCTTGAAGTAAATTACTTAAATATACAATATAATACAATTAAATTTTTAATTTTGTTTTCTATAATTATTTTTTTACACCCCACTTATACAAACTTTACATGAATGACTTAAAAAAATTTATAATTTCTTATACTCTCGAGTAAATTTATTATTATTAATTTTTTTTGGTATTCTACTTCCTTTATATATATGAAAATAGGGTTAGATAAGTTAAGATTAAAAACAGAAATTTTACAAAGGTTATAAGACAATGATGAATTTAAAAGTTTATATAATCTTCTAGACAATAAATTTCAACATGAAATTTTTAGTTATTAGTCTACACACTTGAACGAAAATAAAAAATACTCAATGCTATACAAGTTCTTGAATTTTCGTCAAAAACCCCGAAAATTTTTCAGTTCAAGTGCATATCAGAATTTTAAAAATATATTTAACTATATTAGATATCTCAGAAAAATCCGTAATTTTGTATGATACTTATAATACATGTCATTGATCATCCTGAAAAATTTCATGATTTTTCAAATTATAGAATAATAGTTTCAAAATTCTAAAGTTACAAACATCAGTTCAGGGATTTATGTGACAAAATTTCTAAACAGAAAACGAAAATCATTTGAAAATAAATTTTGATTTTTAATTGCTACAAAAAATTTTCTCGAGATAGATATTTATGTTTAGTTAACATATGCAAAATTTAGACCTTTTGGATTAATTTATGAATTATTCAAGTTCATGGAGTGGGGAATATTGAGGTGAAGAGATAAAATTATTATATGAGTTACTATAAAACAAAAACATTTGATTTTTTTTTTTTTTTAATTGCAACAAAAAAATTTTATGGAGAACCTCGTTATGAGTAAATAACATCTGGAATATTTTAGATTTTTTGGATTAAGTTATGAATTAATAAAATTGGTGGATCAAGGATTGTTGAGATTAAGAGTAAAAATTCTAAAATATGAATTCGTACTTAGTATTTATTAAAAGATGCTTATTTCTTCCGCGTAGAAATTTTAATAAAATTTTCTAAAATTACAATCAGAAACATAGTACAAATTTGATTAATATATATATATAATTCTTAGGTAATATCTCTTCTTTTTATTAGTTAATCTCTATCATTAATTCTCTTGAAATCATTTTTTAGAATAAGGATTAGTGTAGGGGGCAAATATACTTGGGGTGTCTATATAAAAAAATATATATAAGAAGGTTAATTGTGGAATTTAATGAGGTGTAATAAGAGAAAATATTATTATTTTTATATATTTTTAATGGGATATAATAAAAAAATGGGATCCCTTTAGATCAATGGTAGGGGCAAATAGCATTGCTCATAACAAAAGTAAATCATAAGAAAGAAAAAAGAAATTCAAACAATACTTGATTTTCCCCTTTTGTCCAAATTTAAATATGGGCCTTTTTGGAATATGAAGAAATATGTGTTGGTTGTAGTCCATATTAGGAGGAGATCCAAGATTGAAGGGCTTTGATGGAGAAGTTTCATTACTAGATAAACCCACCCTTCTTGCAAGCACACCTAAAATTCAATTGGAAGAAAAATTAAGTACTAAGTGAAAGTGAAACCAAAAGAATAAATCACTAAATCAACAAGAATTACTATCTTCAAATTCTAATACAATAGTTTTCAAAGATCAAGAATATTAGGGTTATTCTATGTAGAATACAAATATAATTTTTTGTTTTTGAAAACAAGAAATTTATGAAAATGTATTTGATTAAAATATTTTCAAAAACTAATCAAATACGTTTTCATAAAACTACTTCCACATATCTAGTTCTAAAAGCAAGTATAAATATTTTTAATGTTTGAAAATTACTTTCGAATCACAAGGCTAAACGACCCCTTACCTATTTGATGTGGAAATAAGATGTTAAAATTCATAGGGAAGAACGCACTTGGGATCCAAGCCTTCCAATTCCAATAGTATAATTTCCATCTCCAAGCGCCTCCAAGCCTTTCGCCAAAATTTGGCAGGCCATGCTAGACAGATTTTGAGTGTAATTTTCATAAGATTGGGCCACCGCCAATCCATCCACAAACTATATAATAAAAATTTTCCAATGATTTTGAGATTGTATCTCAATTTTCTTCCCTCTTCCTGCTCAAGATTATAAGTGGATTATGTGCACAACTTGATAATTAAATGCGTCTAAATGATTCAAATACCAGTATCATATAAAGTGCATGTTGCATTTTGTAGCATTTTTTTTGGGTTCATCCTTGTAGCATTTTCTTTTTGGGTTCATCCTAGTTGCATTTTCTATACCGGTTTGTGATAGTTATTAAAAGGAATATAATAACTATATGCTCTAAAATCTTTAAGATTTTAGATATGTTCTAATCACGTCTAAAAGTAGGACACTTGTCAACTTGTCAGCTCTTTAGTTGACTAGACATGAAAAAAAAAAAAACATTGAACCTGCTGAATTTCAAAAGAATTCCCTTCGTTTGGTTATTATTGAGATTAATCTGTTGTGGAGCTATTTGCACTTAATGTAATTCTTAATGAATTCCCATTTTTCTCAAAACACCAACTTAAAAAAATTAGAAAATAAAACCGTTAAAATTCCAAAAATAACATTTATATATTATTTCTTACATTATATTTAATTCACCTAAAATTAATATGATTTCTCACTTTATCTTCAACAACTAATTTAGAGTAAGCAATTAGAAGAAAGATAGAACTCTTGCTCATCTTTATCATAGACAGTTTGAAGGTGTAGAATTCTTTCTTTTATTTTGTTGTTGTTCATGCCCATTGAGTTTTCGTCTCCACATTTTTTGAAATAGAAGACTGCGAGTAAGAGTTTTCGAAAGATAAATTTATGCAACCTGGAAGCTTTTAAACTGAAGAACAGAAGAAGAGTTTTTGTTTGTAAATGGGAAAAAGGAAGAAGATGAGAGTATTCGTGGCATTCGCAATTGTCCAACTTCATTATCATTGCGTTTTAAAAAAAAAATCAAATATTCATTATTTTACAAGCATAATTTCATATTTATTAGGATAATATCACAAATAACCCTAAATAAAGGCTTATATCATATTTAGGGTTTGTTTAGTTTGAGATTCAAAATCGGACAGGAATCGAAATCTGAATGATTATTCATTTCTCCTTTTGGATCAATGTAGAATAAGAATCTGATTTTCTTTGAAGTTGTTTGGATTATAGATGCTTGAAACCAGAATCAATATCAGTTTTTCAAATTACTCTAATATAAAAATGTATAAAATAAATAACCATAATATATAAATTCTTGTCATCATTCAATTGAAAACAAATATAATAGAAAGAAAATATTGATTGTATAGATATTGATAGATTGATGTAGACAAAAAGAAAAAACTAAAACACATAATAAAAGAAAATATAATCAAG
>JANLJB010028638.1:0-11582 GCA_026212285.1 Bursera cuneata | reverse complement strand
CTAATATGGTTAAAAGCTCTTGTTGAAGATTTGGGATTCAAAACCAACTCTCCAATGAAGCTCTACTGTGATAACCAGGTCGCCATTCACATTGCAACCAATCCGGTCTTTCATGAAAGAACAAAATACATTGAGATAGATTGCCACTTCATTCGGGAGAAAATTCAAAACAATATTATCTCAACACCCTTCATAAAGAGTGAACTCCAATTGGCAGACATTTTTACCAAAGGTGTTCCCTCATATCATTTAGAAGCCATACTTTGCAAGTTGGGTTTCTCAAATATCTTCAAACCCAACTTGAGGGGGAATGTTGAAGAAAGAGGCTTGATATATGATGCACAATGTCTATATTCATTTTCGGGTACAYATGAAGAAGTTTCCTAATGGCTCATGCTATTTGTGGAATGTTTGCTGGATCCTTACCTTTATGTCACCGATTTGAAGAGTATTTGCATGGATCATGCCACCTTTTCTTTTCTTGTGAAGCTTGTAGCCGTTGGAGCCTTCATTGCACATATTTGTTACTTTATTTATGTTACCTACTTGCTCATTTTAGTTTATTCTCTTTCCTATGTAAACATTATAGCCGTTAGACTTATTGTATATATCTAAGCTTACTTGTAAACTTTGGATATACGAAATATACACAATATTCAAATCATTGATTTCTTATTCACTCAATTAGTTCTCAAAATCTACATGTTAGGGATTACGCTAAAAGTCGAGGGAAGTCAAATTGAAAATAAAAAGATTTACAAGGCTTTAGAAGTCCTATGAGCAGACATGGCACTAGACAATTGCAGGACTACCAGTGATTTAAATAAAACTTTTTCTGATAGAACTTCGGTTGAACACCCATATTTAGTCTGTAATCTCTCAGCTTCTTATCTGCCTCCTCCATTCATAATCCATCTTTCAAAACAGTTTTTCTCTAGAATGCCAGCCATCCTTACTAAAGTGATCATGAGGTCAACGCAATTCAAACAATGGACTTTAGCCCTCACTGAAAAACCCCAGAAACAAACTCAACTACCTACAATCAATAAATGATCTCTAATAGGATAATAAATTGCATTTTACCCCAGTTGACACATATAAATTATGTAAATGCTTGCAGTAATACAACCCAAATGAATAACAAGTATAATTTTCTGTGAAATAATTCACTGGCCAACCAAAGTTGAGATGCTTGAACCATTACTGATAAAATAAGATTGAAATGAAAACACTACTAACCTGAGATGGAAATGCGGAATTGAATGCTTCGGGCTCTATATCATAGCCACCAGGTCCTGCAGCTTTATATATGCCATACATCAACTTCAAATCATAATCAAACAAAAATAGTTTCATTCCTTTATGAATTGTCAAAACTATATCCTTCTTGTTTTGAGGCAACCCTAAAACCCTATAATCATAACAGTCCTTCTTCGTCTTAGAACTGCACATAAATATCATCCCTGAAGCTTTATCCTTCATTCTTGTCTTGTTAGAAGCTTCTGGTTTCTCTGTATTCTTGCCAATCACTTCATTCTTACCCCTCAAATATATCTTTTTGTTGCCTCTTTTCCACGACTCAATCACTTTCTTCTTGAAACTTGCATGTAATTCATTTGTCTCCTCCTCTTCCATATTTTCTTCAGTGATTGCAACTCCTTTTTTGTGTTCTTCAAGATGCTTAGACTTGTCCCGAATCCCAAGAACAAGATTTGATTCTTGACCATTCATCTTCATTTGCTTAGATGTAGCCTCTCCAGTATCAACATCATCGGCCATATCATTCTCATCAGACGTAGCCATTCCAGCTCCAACACTATCAATCGGTTCTTTGCCATTCATCACTGGATTTGATAGAACCATCTCATTATCAATATTATTTGTCATTCCATCATTATCCAGTTTTGATATTATAGCACTACTCACTTTTCGCTTTGGAACTATTTTATTCTTTCCGTGTCCTTTGGGTCCTCTCCCCAACCTGATCGCTTCCTTGTTGGACCCTTCTGATTTTTCTTCATTCTCTATATCTTCTAAATTCTCCATCTCTTCTTTTCTATTTCTAAATTTACTCACCTCTGTTGCTTTATGTCTTCTCATCTTCTTTCCACCTAAAACCACAACAGATGCTTTTAGATGCTCAGTCTACTCCTGAAAGCCAAGAACCAATTATATTTCTTCACCATTCATCTTCAAAAGAACTAACGGAACCATCTCTATATCAAAACGATCATCCGTACCATCCTTATCTAGTTTTCATAACAGCACCCTCTGCAATCAACAATCTGCATTACAAAATGCAAACTATCAGACACCCACGTCGCAAAACACCGTAGCCAGCAAATCTTTATTTACTCTCTTTTATGTCTATGCATATATGTAAATACAAACATTTGGGTTTCTAAATTTGTTTATATAATTCAAATTACTTCACTTAGTCAACCCAAAATTTGAATGTTGGAATTTTACAGTATCATGGTTGATAATGCTTACTACTCCTTTTCAATGTCTCAGTCTTACCTCACCTTCTTCTACTCTACTAAAAAACCTATTTGCGCATCCAATAGAAAGTTGAAACTCATGTTAAGATTTTCTATATTTATTGTATAAGTCCAATTTCCTATTTCTTCTACTTTTCTTACTTGTGAAGCAAGTCAAGTTGAATATAGAAATCAAGCCACAAGATCGAACAACTGGAAACAAGCAAATTAAGAGAAAATCTACAAGAAGAAAAGTTTCACTACAAACACTAATCGAGTAGAGAGGTGCACGATACATTTATTCGGACGTAGAAAATTCTTCAAGCTGCTGACTTCGAAGTCAACTCAGCTCAACTACAAAGAAACGCTAACATAAACAAAATTTCAACACTTGAAAAACGATGCATTGTGAAGTAAAAGCATGAATTCAGCTACCGACGTGAACAAATTACAGCAAAAATAGCGGCTGAATCCATTGACAAAAATGTTTGATCAGATAAGGAAACTCACCTTTGTTAAAGAACTTGCTTGAGCGTAGGGTTCGGGATGGAGGGAGAGACGACTGTGGATCCGAAACAAGAAGATTGAAAATGATGACGTTTTGTTTAAGCTATCTTAAATGTTGAAATGAAGCAACGAGATTCTGAACAACAGGTAAGGTGAGTCGATTTTAAGGTGAAGCTTCTTGCCGTGTATTGACTCAGTGGCAGTTGACCTGGCGTGGACTTCTACGGCGACCCCAACATCCACGTGGCCCAATCAGATATATTCCTCCTATTATTTTATTTCTTTTTTCAAGACTCATTTTGATAATTTTTATGAAGATAAATCATTAGATTTGTTTATACAAAAAAGTTAATAATGAATCAATCATTGTATTAGGATTTTTTGCTATTTTTTTAATTTCCTTATAATTTATAAAATTCTTACTTAATCATTAAATATTATTTACAATGCAAATATATTAATTTTGTCCAACATTTTAAATCCTGCTTTTAAAATCTCGAGTTATCGATCCTTTTATCGCTATTAGTAAAAGACAAATCAATCTGTCGAATTTCAACTAAATTTTTTAAACACTTAAATCATTTCTGAAATCGCCTATTCAATTTAATCGATTCTCATAATTTCCCATTTTTGTTCTTTTCAATCATATTACCTCACGTCAACTTATTGTATACAAATACTTCATTGGAAAACACAAAATAGAATTATATCCACAGTTGGGTGTGAAAAAATGATTGCCAAAAGAACGAGATGGAAGAATCGGGTATGAAAAAATGATTGCCAAAAAGAAAATATGGATACAAAGAGGCATCTCTACAGATGCACAAATGAATAATATACATCAAATTCTTGAATGAATGCAAGCAACCTCTATCTTCTGCTTCTGCAAGTTATTGTGATTGTGTCAGCTGCAAAGTTGAGAGCACAGCTCCTGGAGCTTGGAAGAATCAATAGTTGAAAGCGAGTAAAGGTTGTTTTTCCCATTGGCCGTGCATGTCATATTCAGTTGATTTCCGATTTGAATCGACTGCAGCAAGGAAATTTCATAAATGCAAAAGCAAGATGCCGATAATTATTACCGTTGATTGATAAGAAGAGCATGTCATAACAATAATCTTAATCTCTCCGATAATTTTGTGATATTTCAGTCTAAAATCTCCACATTTCTTGGCAATTCATCGAGAAGTCCAAACTTACTTTTTGTTTCAGTCTAAACAACACGGCGATTACAAGTCAAACTGAAAAAATGAAAGCTATTAAGTAAAAGAGCATCATTTACCTCACAATACACTCGTTGATTTTTGCAGCTCCACAAGGGGGTGGGGACACAACTCAGATAATGACACCAGGAACATTTTTCATTCAAGTTAGTTCCTCGAAGTAGCATAACCAGGCCAAGTGTTAATCTGTCAAAATTACAATCTTCCGTTAAGAGAATTCCCAAAAATAATGTGCCAAGCACCTAAAATGAGTTCAAACATTATAGTATTGATGATGGCTTCCCAGTAGTGGCTCACTTTGTATTGTAAAAATGCATTCTCTCTCCACCATTTTGAATTATCAAGATTTGTTATTTCTTTATTTTTTATAATTTAATTGCAGCATTATTAACATAATCATTCAAAGAAAAACATAAAATCAAATTTCTAGCCCGCAAAAGAATATAGGTCAGGAGTAATACAGAAAGGTAAGTTCCTAATAGGTAGCCAGTTCACATCTATTCATCTGCCATGCACATAGCTTGTTTTATTAAAGACAATGCACCATTTAAACGTGCTTTTGCGGTTCACTAAAAGTAACATACGAGTTATATGAATTCAGAAGATCCAGAAAAGGATTCCAAGGTCTTACCCGGCAATCAATAGAATCACTGAGATAATCCACAGTACATACTGATACGTCTTATGTTTAGACTTGACTGAGGAGGTTGTACTGTATCCTAGAGGAGCATTTTTTTGGCTAACCCATCCAAACTGGGGGCGTGTCAGAAACACAAATCCGAGGAAATACCCGGTAATGAATCCTCCAATATGTGCAAAGTTGTCCACATGTGGGAGAATTCCCACTGCCAAGTTTATTATGATGATGAAAATAAGAGTCAGCAATGCTGCTAACTGCAGAAAAATTTCACATGTAAGATAACTGAGACATAAGCATAGCAAACTCTGAAGGGATGAGATATTATTAAGAATCTCTGTTTAATTTAAACCAAATTTATATACCTTATTTGCATATATGGTCCAATTTGCAATAAGCTCCGACAGCATGGCTCCCAGTAAACCAAAAAGTGCACCAGACGCGCCAACAGAGATACCCTCTTGAATAAAAAGAGCAGACAACAAACTCCCACCAAAGCCAGATATGACATAGAGCAACCCTATTCGAACTGTAGAACGAAAAATCCATAATACTATTAGAACTTCAAACCAGATAAGTAATGTGATTGAAGTTCCACAAATAAGTTCAGAAATTCTTTTCTATCCTTCTCAATATATATCAACCAGTTTCAAACAGTTTAATAATAGAACGAATTTATTCCAAGTTTTAAAAACCTAAACAATAATTTATCATCAACATTTTTCTCCACTACCTATCCTAGGTTAACCTCCTCTTGTTTTCTCTCATTGTGTTCAGGATAGGTGTGCATATCACCAGATATCTCAAGTTTTAACACTATCATATCTTGCATGTTGATTATATAGAACAGAACTCTAGTAACGCAAATAATAATTGCAAGTTGGAGTTAGAAATATTCTTCAACACCATAGTTTCTTCCAACATTTGCAACTCAGTTGGAAAATGAAAAGAATTTAGATTCCTGCACTTAGCTGCTTACTAGAGTACATTATCATGCTTGAACTAATCAGGCCAACCCATCAAAGCATTTAGATTTTACATTTTCACCCTAAATATATTTTTGAAAAAAAAATAATGATAATAGTTAAAGCTTCATGCTTCATGTAACAGAATAAATAAATTAATAATAAATAATAAGTACTAATTCTAAACCAGAAACTAAAAGGGGACTGAATTAAAATAAAATCCGTTAATCCAGGTATTTGTAAAATATTAGCTCTAAAGATCATATAAATATGTGAAAAGTATCATAACAACAATGAAGATGAGTTACTAGATGCGTACCAAACCCAAATTCTTGTTCGAGCCGAATTCCAATGAATACAAGACTCAACATATTGGCAAGCAAATGGAAAACGCCAGCATGCAACCATACACAAGAAAACAGTCTCCACACCTGGTGTCCATTTACCACTCTTCTAACTACCATGGCACCCATCTTCTCTAATCTAAAGAAATCAAAATTTAAAAGACTTAAGTTAGATATGCAACCTTATTTTCATGTTTAACTACAATGACCTTAACATATATATTCCAACTTCATAAATTACTAAAAATTCGAACTTCTAATAGCTCCAAAGAAACAACTTCAGGAAACACAAACCAGCCATACATTTATAACAGGTTAGAGACGAGCCTCTAGCAAATCATCCAACAAATAGCATATTCTAGTTTAGTAGTTCTAATTTTTCCAATTTTTAACAATGAACTTCTAAATTCTAATAATCCTGTGTTGTGAGAAGAAAATAAAGCCCAACATCATCACAAGGACAGCAATTACAGGCAGAAAAAACCTCTCATCATACTCATTTGCCAAAATTGGGAGGCCTACGCCCCATGTAAACTGTCTACCTAAGACTGTCACTTGGCCTGTATGTCTTGACATAATGTTAGAATTCTAGCTCCTCCAGAGTGGTATCTCACTGATGGCTTCGAGCCTCGGAAGGAGGGCTTCTTCACCTTCCACCTAAGCTTGCGCAAGAAAAGCCCAAAAATTTCCTCCAAAAAGGAAATGAGAAAACAGATGTTCATCAATTCTCCAAAATCCCAAAATAAGAATAGACAGGCAGCAGCAGCATCAACCTCATTCTCAAAACAAGATTCAAACTAAGAACCGATCACATATTAGCAGCATCAACCTCATTCTCTGAACAAGATACAAACTGAGAACTGATCGCATATTAACTTGTCTCCTGTAAGCTAAATCAAAACCCTCCCATACTTTCAAGAATTGCTGTTTTTAAAAGCCAGGAAAGGTGTCCAACTGCTTATAAGCCTAATTACCAAGCTTTAGCTTAACGGTGTCGGACTGAATTGGGTTGATTTTCATACATAGTCCAAAACTTGAAATAATTGATTGTCTAAAAATACTGCCAAATCCCAAAATAATCACAAAGACCAAAACAAAACATGCAGACACAATTAACATTTCAAAGCTTGATTATCAAGAGTTTCTGTGACGATGATAATCAACAAATGAAAAACAAAACGATGAGAGACTCACGTGGCTGCAGAGGGTCCTAGAAGCGGATTCTCTTTTATGGGCTGAAACGAAAATCTGCCTAAAAACTTAGCCAAACAAGAAGTCGCAGAATTCTTCGGACAATCATTAACGTACATTGTAACGAGAAACATAAATATGTTAGCTACGACGAACCCAGGAATGAGCCACGACGAGTGCCGCTTGAACTGCCGGAAGTCACTCAAACGCTCTGCCTCCGTCCGCGCCTGCCGCGGCTGCGCCGGAGACTGCTGATTCTGCTGCGGATGCGTTGGTGATATCGCTGTCGATGACGCCGATGCTCTTCTCGTTGCTGCCGTTAATGTTGATAGTGGTGTCAAAGTCGATGTGTCCGGCGCTGCCTCCGACGTGAAGGTAGGAGCGTGCGCCTTGGGGTGGACGACATTGTCGGTTCTTGGCGGCGGTACCACCTTGATTTCAACGTCGTCGTTTTGCTGATTCTCCCGCCCCATGAACGAAACGATCAACTCAAATTAACTCTCCACCGTTGATTTGAAATACTAAAACAAAAACAGAAAGAATTCAAATCAAATCTGCTCTAACACAACATCTCCAACATCAACTACAACAACGTTAAACCAATTCTTTAGCACGGGATTAAGCTACCGCCTACAATGTGTTTGTGTTTTGTTTTTGGCTTTCTTGCCTTAATTTAAGCTTCTCCTTATTTTTTTTTATTCGTTTAATTAAATTAATTTTTTAATTAATTACTATTTTTAAGAAAATGAAAATAATAATATTTTCAGGTCACGATTAGGTGGTTTGCTTTGCGTTTCAACTTCTCAGTCTATTTTTATGTAATTATGACACTTTTGTCAGTTTTGTTAGTTAGTTAGTTAAGTTGTGGAATTTTTTTAATAAAATTAATTAAATTAGAGAAATGTTTTTTCCCCCCAAGACTTTTTATTTATTTATTTGTTATGATGATTTTTTAATTGATTATTTAATAAAATTAATTAAAATAGAAAAATAATTAATAAAACTTGAATCTATGTTTTAAAAGATGTATTATTTTATTGAAAATATTACAAAGTATGAAGCCGGCAATTTAGTTTAATAATAAAAATCTTGGCGTGCCTTGAAGTGACTTTGGGGTATCATCGGTACCTTGCAAGAGTAGAAATGAATAATATTATCTTCTTGAAGACAACAAACACTAAAAATCAGTTATAAAGGTTAATAAATAGATTCATTATTTCTTCTCTTAGAAATTATAATCTTGGAGCCTCCGAAAAGCCAAGCCAAGATGGTAACTCACAATCCACAAGTTATTTGTAAACTATCGTACACATAATTTATGCCGATTCCTTTATCGTTTTTGTCCCTGTTTTGTTTCTGTTTTGGGAAAGGGATGGGATAGAATTAAACTATGCTTTAATTGCGTGGAGTCTTTGCTCCGCAAAACCAATGTGTGACTCTTACTTTTGCCTACTAATTTTTGTAGTTTTTATGTTTGAATTTTTTGTTTGGAGAATACTTCTCTACAACAGTTGTATATGCTGCCATTAAACACAGTCTTTTAGGTATTAAGATGTATTCTTAAGTACACGTTAAGACTATCTATTTATTTAATTACCATTAGTTTCCAGATCTACTTGTGGGATGCTTGTATAATCAAGAGGTTGAGTGACAGCATTAATTAGTTATTGGAGAATGGAGAATTTTTTCATTTCCAGAATCTGTGTCAGGACTTTAGATACACGATTGTGCTCTGCCTATTGATTAAGACACTTTCCTAATGCTTGGATTGGAAAGACTTTACTTTTGAGTTAACCAAAATTGCAAAGATATCTATCTATTCATCAGAGATTCTGGGTAGGTTAATTGTTGCAGACTGCTTTACATTGACGATTGCAGCCTTGCAGATTGTTTGTATAATTAATAGTAATACTAATATACATTCTTTCTTGTTGATTATCAGTTCAGAAACCAAACTGTGGTGACAACATATAAAGCTAATCCGACAGCTATGCCTAACACGTTGAGAATGCTGGTGTTTGAAGAAAGTGTAAACTGGCAAACAAGTTATCACAGCCACATGAACATGATTTTGAATCTTTGAAGAGAATGTTGGTTCAATAACAGTCTTTGTCAAATGGGTTTATTCCTAACCCCAAAATCTGGAAAGTGGATTTTTATCCAAGTTTTGGGCAATTAGCATCAACTTTCTTTTTGTGGAAGTTGGGTAATGTCAAGTGCAAAACCCAACTCTTAGGTACTTTCCTGATCAGTTATCAGAGCAGATCCCTTCCTTCTTCTCATACTACACAATGTTGACACTAGTTATTCAAGGATAGTGGAACTTCGATCTCCTTGAAAAATAATTGTGAGATGAAAAACTGTTAAAAAAAACCATTCTTTTTTAAAATGAGATACGTATCCTCATATGTAAGGGTCTCACCTTTCTTATTTTTGTAGGTGATTCATCTTTTACACATGAATCAACATAGAGAGATTCGAAAACTAGACAATTAAATAATTTTGGTTATGATATTATGTTAACAAATCACGGCGTCTAAAAGCTTACGCTAATATATAAGAATTTTAACTATAGTATTTTTTAGGGCAAATGGTGATAAAAGATTTATTGAAGAAACCAAATCGAAAGTCGATTCTTAACTAATCAACAAGCCAAGTTGATGCAAGTAGTGAGGGACTGAACATAAGTTTTAAGAAACCCAGAACCAAGCATGTTGGAAAGTTTCTTAACAAACAGTTTTATGTTATTTTGCACTTGAAAGAACAGATTTTGTGTGAACCCAGAACTCATACGCGAGAGACTAGATTTTGTAAGAACCCGGAACTCATGCGCGAGAGACGATGTAACCCAGTTACAGAACATTAAAAAAATGGGCCGCAGCTCACCACTATATAAATACAAAATGAACCAGCTTAAATGCATTGATTCAATGGACCAAGAATAAAACTATCTCTGGTATCAGCTGCAAGTACTTCGAAAATTCGATCAGAACAATGTTCAAAGTTTGATGCAACCTATTATTTCCAGCTCTACCTAAATATTTTATGGGCTTTAGAGTATTAAAAATATATTTTGGAGCCTTAGGAAGCTTGGGGCCCTAGGCAAGTGCCTTAGTTGCCTAGGGGTAGAGCCGACCCTGCTAACTTGTTTAACCCCATCACCCACACACACTCCGTTATAAGTGGTTAGCTATGTAATAAATGAAAAATAGGTTAATACCACACGATTAACTATTTTTTATCATTAAACAGGTTTCAAATTGACATATGACATTTTTAATATTATTGTCATTAAACGAGTTAACAGATTGACTATAATAAATATATATATATAACATGATATGACACGAATACGATTAAGATCAATCTTAACCCTCGAATTTTATATCGTATTGCTTGGTCACTCTTACCGATCATTCAAATCTATTGTTATTAAGTGATGCAATATCTAAGTCTTAATTAACAAGCCAACTCACAACCTCTAAGTTAGGCACAGACACCTCACTTAAGAATGAATAATCCGATCCCAGCTTCACTCCCCATATACTGTAGAGTATTTTAACTTTAGAATCAACAGGTCCTCCTTATTTGCCTAAGATATTCAATCAAGCATTACATTATGGACAATGAGGTGGTTAAATGCTAATCCTCTAATTAGATAAATTCTGAATTTTACTGATTTTATTGAGATACGAAGCATGGTCTATATAGAAGTTTCCATTAATATTTCATGGACAAAGTTCTTGAATAGTTCAACATCATCTGTTTCAATACAGCAATTCAGTCATCAACTTTCCAACTTCTTAAAGCCAAATAGATTCCGAATTCTTCTTTTTTATTCTTGTTTTCTCATTATCGTACGTGTCTCTTCATTTCCTGTGTGGCATCATGCGTTCAGATTCGACATCTTTGATCAAATGCTGCAATAGAACTGGAACTATGTTGGGCTTGAAAACATACCGTGGTGCCATGATGGAGAGGACAATCCTTGGCAAGTGTCGCAATAGTTTCTGGTACTCTGTATTCACCATATCTTTTTCATGGTTTTTGTTTGTTTACTTCCACAAATCTTCCATGGTAGTTAGCAAGAATGAGGCCATATTGTTAGGCAACAATCATGCCAGTTTTGTTGATTATAATTGAGATTTTCGTTCTGTTCATTTGCGTAAAATATCCCATAAAAATTGTTAGAGATCACGAGAATGAATCTATCACCAATGATACTAAACAAGTTAGTA
>JANLJB010028637.1:0-10661 GCA_026212285.1 Bursera cuneata | reverse complement strand
AGACATCATTAGCGACAAAGTCAATATCTCTATTTATTGACTCAGAGCGTTAAGCCGAACTTGCTCCTCTTTTCCTCAAACTTTACTTCTAGTGTCATATTTCCAATAAACTATTTCCTTCTTCTTAGAGTTGCTAAATTCACCAGTAGTACTTCTTGAAACAGGGGTTCCCTTCAAAGCCTTGTGTAAACCATCTTGACTTGCACTTGCCACAAGCCAAAAACATTCTCCCACCAAATTTCTCTATCTCAACCTTCACAGAAGACAATTCAACTACCACACCAAAACCTTTAATGCACTATCAAGGACCTCTGTAAAAAACTCCTCCACAACGAACCTTGCTCTGTTACCATTTATTGAGAAAAACGAGGAGAATAATATAAAAATAAAGATAAACATAACACTAAAATTTACATACGCACTGTCAAAGACAAGATAACTTCTACTATATAAAAATTATTACAATCATATAGACTTTTACCTCACTCCCAAACCTCAAATTATACCCACATTCACTCAAATATTTCCCTATTCATATCTCTTTAAAAGGAATTTACATCACCTCACTATAGAAGAACTTACCCCACATTACAATATAAAGGATTTTACCTAGAACTAAAATAATATTTGAAAAGACTCACTCCATATTATGGAATACTTATAACCAATGGGTAGACTCCTTTATATAACTCCTCAAACCTTCTCCAAACTTATCTCTAAGCAATGTGGAACTAGTACATTTAGAATATTCGTAAAGATCTTATTTTATTTCTTACTTTAAATAGAACTCCACTACCTTTCCAAGACTTCACATAACCATTAAGATTTCTTTCTTTTATCTTGGATTTAGGAATATTTTATTTACTTGTTTATTTTGCCTATATTTAACAGGGCTTTCTTCTTCTTCAACGCTAATAAGGTCATATCCTTCCTCTTTTGACGAATCAAGTCTATCGCGGCTTACTTTTTTGCATCAATCATGGCATCAAGCTATCTCTGGTATTCAGCTAGCTTATGTCGCTGAGCCTTGAGCGAGAGAATCACTAGGTCCAAATTGGTGATCTTTGGCATCTTCACAAATAAATTCCCATTCTTCTATGCCATACATCAACCTGTGAGCAAGAATATGCACTAGATTCATTTTTACTCCAATCTAGGCTGAAACTCTTGCTTTTCATGCTAACAGAGAATAGAACTGCACCACTGGAGTCAGTAATTTCATAGGTTTTATTTTTAAATGATACTGAATAGCCCTGTTGGAATAGTTGCCCAACACTAAGTAGGTTTTGATCTATTTCTGGTACAAAAAAACTTCATCAGTATTTAGTTTTTAACCTGCAGAACCTATTATAGCAACAATTCCCTTTACTTTTACCTCAATTTCCTGGCCATTGCCTATCCTGACTTTTGCAGTTCTTGAAAGAGGGATGCATCATTTGTCATGTGTTTGGTGCATATAAGTCAAAGCATCACTGGTTTTGCTTCCGTTAAAGTAGGTGACCACAAAGAGCTGCTCCTCATATTGTTGATGCATCATTTGTGCTTGAGCTGGTTGTCCCTCCATTTGCTTATTTTTTCGTACTCTTTCCATTTGCCCCATTTGCTTGCATGATCTGCACTGGATGTCTGGTCTGAACCAGCAGTAATTTTGCTAATGTGAGGTCTTTTTGCAGTGTGGACAGGGTGGATTTCTTCTTTTACTGCCTTCACGGTTGTTTCCACTTTCTCTCTTCTGATTCTCTTTATTCCATTGCCTTTTACCTTGCTTTCTTCTTGATTTTGATTAGTTTGAAAAGCTTCTTCTATTGTCTCCTCATGTCTGTAAGCTCTTCTCTGCTCTTGAGCTTGCAATGCATTGATCAATCCACCTAGGGTGATTGTTCACAGATATTTGGACTCTTTAAGTGAGGAAATCTTGGCCTCAAAATGTTCAAGAATGGTTACCAAGATTTTCTCCACAACCCTTCTGTCAGGAGGAAGCACTTCCCCTTGCAGCCTGATTTTGTTGACTACCACCATCAATCTATCAATGTAGTCCTTCATCCGTTCTGTTTCTTTCATTTTTTGCATCTCAAACTCCCTTCTTAGATTTAGGATTTAGGATTTGCATTTTCATTGTTCTGGTGTTTCCATGATATTCTTCTTCAAGACGATCCAACACCTGTTTTGTTTTTTTACAAGCAATAATCTTTATGAAAATTGAATCTAACACTGCTGAGCGAGTGCAAGTCTTGGCCTTGTACCTCCTTGTTCTTTCATCTCTCTGTTTTCTAATCTGTGCAAGAGTTGGATCCTTAGGAAGTGGTGGTAATTTGTTTGTCTCCACTAGATCCACAAGATTATTTGCTTACAGAAACATATCCATTTTCACAACCCAAATTTGATAGTTTTCCCTTGTGAAAACTAGAGGTGTTGCAATGTAGTTGTTTCCAACCATGTCTATTTCCAAGTTGAGATATAACTATTTTTGGTCTGTTTCCATGCTAGATTCACTCGTCACATACCTCGTAAGAAAAAACTTTGGTACCAATTTGATGGTTATTTTGACAAAAAATGAATAACAATTGTAAATGGGTTGCGGAACTGATAAATCATTCATTAACTTATGAATATATTTATACAGAAAATTGTAATAAATTCAACAAAAATCCCTAAAAAGTATGCAATAGAAATTCAAAATTTTAACAGCTTTTTCAGCTTCTTTATTCCAGCAAATCTTCGACAGTTCCAATTGAATTGACATCTTCAACTTCTGATTTTCTGCAACAAATATAACACATTTGAACATAGAAAAACTCATGTTTGCACCTTTATCTAGTACCATGAGTCTATATATTCTCTAATCAATTAAACATAACAGTATCAGTATGTTAATAGAGGAATAGTGGCATGGCTAACACATTTTATGTTCTAATAAGATTATTATGCATGCTTGGCGTAACATATCATTGGATCATAATCTTGCACTAAACCAAAGGAAATCAATTAAGACTAATTAATTAATTGATTCGATATTACTGAGTGCAGTCAATTAATTAACTTTGTTCTTAATCTAATTATAACCACGTACGATGAATTATATATTAAAGACATAATCTTGATAGTGATCCCAATTTTAAGCACTAATAGTTTTTTGTGATTGCATTGAAGGGGGTTTACATAAATTATATAACTCGAATAGTTCTGTCCTTGGTTTTGGTATAGCTAGATAGAAACCTACTTTTAAGTAGAAACATTCATTCTTGTGAAACCTCTACTATTTCTTGAAGCAGAGATGAGAATGCCAGATCAGAGCAGTTTTCTGTGCCAGTGATCTTATAACTTGGTCCACTTCAACAGATTATAATTGAATTGAATTGAACACCTAGCTAGACCATGAACTCAATATCTCTGCAGGCTTTTCATCTAAATATTGAATCTTAATTTGTCAACCCATAAACTCCGGGGATATACTTCCATTTCGCCTCTCCTTTTCATATCAAACACGCACACATGCACTAGAAAGTTGATGGGTTGATTCGAGATAAAAACTCAAAAGAGAAACTCCTGCATATCATGTGTAATTACTTGATGTACTAATATTTGATATAGGGTGATGATGAATGTATTCAGGGTATATGTATGTTTATACACGCAGAAGAGGAACCTATATAATTAATGTGTAACAAGCTGCATAATATCTATGTACATAAGATGGATAACATGACCAGTACTGCCAGACCCAGTATTGATTTATCAATCTGGCCAGCTTCATAACTTAATTAATTATTAATAACCAAACTAGAAATTGTGGTATATTACTGGTATCAGTCTCTCCTCAAAAAACATACACAAGAGTATATGTGCAAAGGTGAAACCGACTGATGTTTGATGTCAAATAAGTTGGGATGTACAGAGATTAGATTAGATTAAAAAAAAAAAAAAAAAAGCAAAAGAAAAAGAACTAATTCCGATATTCCAATTCAGGCTTTAATAAATAAGTTATGGAGATGACGACGGTCCTCTGGAGCAAGAACTCGTTCACAGGTATCTAGGAATCGATATATGCCTTCACAACATCCTCTATTGGAGCTCGACATATTGGACATTTTCCACTACTCCATTGCAACTCATGAGCACATTTGAGACAAGTGCACATGTGCCCACATCTGCAAAAGCAAAGCGAAACATCAGAGAATGTATATATATGTATATATATATATAGTTAGCTGACAAGAGTGGAAATATTATTTCGAATCGCTTCAGCATACCTATACAGAAGTGAATCAACATTCATTTCGTAGCAAATACAACACTTGCGTTTCTTTGTTGCCACATCAAGTGCATTGTTTCCTGTCCCTTCAAATGCCACAATAATTAATCTCATTATTATTATTATTGTTATATATAGTTTTTTGTAACTGGACTTCTAAGTTTATGATATTTCACCTGAATGAACTTCCTGAGGATGGGGATGGGGATGTTGCAACGTGACCTGCATGTCCATGCAGCTCTGTATAGATTTTCTCAGCTCAGTCATCTCACGGTGGAGTTGTGCCATTTGTCCTCTTAAATCGTATATAAGTTCCATTTCCTGTTTAAGTCCCATTCAACAGATGTTAATTAGACTAAGATGAATCTGAATTTTTCCAGCTTTTAATACATAAATGATGTGTTAATACTCACAATTGAAAGACGATTTGTTGAGGAAGAGGATATCGGGCTGTCTTGATAGAGTAAAGGCTGGGGAGAAGATACGTGATCATCTCCAACTTCATGATCTCGATAACCCCATGATCGCATTGTAGTTGGTGATGGTGAGGATTGATCAGAGTAGTCACTTGTTTCATGGTGGTGAACGTGACTTGTTGGACTTTGTTCTTCTTCAGTATAATCCTCCTCCTCCTCCTCATTAACTACTTGTTCTATCCGATCTTGATCTTCTTCTCCTGCTTGTTGTTGTTCTTCTTCTCGAATCACTGCTGGCTGCAAATGTCTTTGTAAGTGGGACAACAACAACTGGCCTATTCTCTCTCGACTAAACGCATCTTCTTCCTCTTCTTCATAGCCCTCTAGATCAATTTGTCTAATTTCTATACGAGAGGCCATCAATTGGTCCATTGTCCCTCGGAACTCACTGGCAAGAGAACTTGATACTCTTCTTCTGCATACAACATACATAAATTGGGATTGAAAGAAATATATTTTATTACTATTACTTTTTTAATGATTCTACCATTTGTGATTCTGCGAGTTGTTCAATACCTTTCAAGAAGTTGACGTATCTCCTCATTTTCTGATGTGGTACTAAGCATCTCCTGGTACCATGCTTGCCTGCGATCTTCCCAATAACTGCGTGGGCGAGATATTTCACTAATCCAGTCGTAATTATTTTCTACAAAATGACCCTGTTCATAGGTCAATTCTACTTCATTCAAGGATATTGTTGTTGTTTCTGCAGTTTCCAGTGTTTGTGAATCAAGATGGGGATGCTGCTGCTGCTCATTGGCCTCTCCTTGTTGGGCTGATGTTATTCTTTCCGAATTGCCTTGTGAGTTAAGATGAGTATGCTTATGCTGCCCTTGATCTTCTGCTATCCCACTTGTATTACCACCTTTCAAGGTTTCAGCGGTTACTTGTGCGTCATGATGAGCAGTCTCCACGTTTGTGCTTGAACAGAGTTCTCTGTTATTATTATTATCCATACTTGTTTGTGGGGCTGAGGATTGCTCTATTGTTGCTGTACTCTGTCTCCCAACATTATGAGCTTCCTGTTGATGTTGATGACTGTCTTCACTTAGGCGCCGACTGTCCATATTTACCCTGTTTTTTACCATTTCTGTATAAGAACTTCTTGCAGCAGTTACATCACTCTGGGCCTGGGCTGTGCCTCCTTGTTCAAAACCTGTGCTAAATTTCTCCCTGCATTTGGTTGATTATTAAATAAATGACCGCCGAAGCACTTAATCAAAAGCTTCAAAAAGCATAAAAAGAAGGAACAGGTTGAATCTATCTATCATTGTACTTGATTAAGTATAAATTTGAACATTTCATTTGAGAGAAATATGGTAGAACCAAAGCAAAAGTAGTTATTGTGCCTCTAAGAGGATAACTAAAAATGGTTATGTTATGCACCTGAGATGCATGATTGCAGACCCTTGTGGCAATCGGTTTACTGGGGATCCAGGTGATTGTGGGCGCTGTTGAGTTTGAATCGCCAGGCCACGTTGGAGAAATCTAAGGCGAAGCATTGCCTGCAAATAAATGCTAGAACATGAGCAAAAGTAAACTCAACTCTAGATTGAGTTGATGACAACAAAGCAAGGAAGCTTTTTTTACCTGAATGCGGCCACGATGTGTGAATCTTGAAACTGCTTGACGTTTTACCAGTGAATCAAGCTCTCTGTGCCTGTCGCTTTCGAGTTGCATAAGCAAATCAGCAAAAGCTTGTCGGCCTCTTATTAATTTTGGTGAATTTACCAACAATGAGAATCCTCTTTGCTGCAGCTGCTGCTCTGCCTGAGGCTGAGGCTGATCAGTTAGAGGAGAATTTCTACGCTCCCTAGATGGTGATTCGTTTGCGTTAGTTATCACCTCATTCTCATTATCATCGTTCCCGCTATTCAACTTCTTGATTATGTCAGCAACTCTAACTCTTTCCTTCTCTCCAGCATCCAAGTTTCTTGCTTTTGACTGTTCACTCTGTGCAGTCGTATCAGATTGTGACTCCCATTCGGCGCAAGACTCTTCATGATTAACAGAATCGTCCATGGAAGTTTCCTCAGTTGCTGCAGAAGTGGTCCTGCTTAAGCTTGAATCCGAGTTCTGATTCATGTTCAGACTGTTGGAGCGGTTCAGCCTTGCCTCCCATATCTGAACGAGGGAAGACGCTCCAAGATTGCCAACACTGGGAACTGAAGACTCTTTGCCTGACGATGACGATGAAGATTGCAAACACTCTGCCTCTTGACTCTGTTTCTCAATGGTTGACACCATTTCTCGAGCCTGTATGGCAGCCCATCGGTCGAGAATCCTTGACTGTCTGAAAGAAGTGGTGACGTCGGAGTCATCGAAACTTCTCTTACTTTCATTGTGTCTGGAATGATGGTTGGTCAAGAATCGCAAGTTTCGATGATGATGTTTTTTGTTGGGCTGTTCTTTGGGAATGGGAAGCCAAGAATGGAGCTTCTCGTCTTGAAGATTCTGAGAAAGAGAATTCTCATCAGCAGAGATTGATATGCAGTTATGGAACTGGTCTCTAACCAACTCCTTAAGGTTCTTCTGGAAAGCAGCGGCTCTGGCATTGTCATTGTTATTGTTATTGTTTTCCCTGCTGCTGCGCCTTGTGCCATTGCTGTTGCTGTCTTTCAAAATGCAGCCAAATGGAGAAGACGAATTTGCCATGGAAAAGATAAATTGTTATCAAACCTCAAGATCCTATGACGTAAAGGAAAAGAAAATACCACTAAAAAAAGAAAGAACCCATGTTTGGAATTGGAACAAACTTGGTGGGGAGATTGATGACATGAACAACCTCACAGAGAAACCTCCCAACTCTCTTTCTCTACATTTTTTGTTTCTTCCGCCTGTTTTACCCTCGTGAATTGTCAACCACTAGTATATAACTCAGACCCGCTTTCATTCCTAAAAATACAAGCTGTTAAAAACGAGTGAACAAAAACAGAAACTAAGTACTTTCTGTGTATCATATGTTTGTTGTGGCTTCAAACATCTTAGGAAGCTTCACGTATACATATACATGTAAAAAAGAAAGAGAGATTGGCTTTAGTCTTCAAAGACGTTGAGAATTCAACCGTTGAGAATTCAACCGTAGGGTCCATTATCATGGTAGGAAAGTAAGATCCGTTATCAATTCAATTCTCAAGCGAAGAGAAGAGCGTCATTGCAGCCTGTATATACTATCTATACCACCCTTTTTTATTGCCTTTTTTCAAGTATGGTATGTGCTTGATTCGGCGCTTCATTCTTCAAAGTTTTTCGTGTATGCAGCAACTTACGGCTAACAATAACATGGATTGGAGATTAGAATGTTAAAATGCTTTTGCACATTACCCGTGTAACTCTACATATAGTTTGCTTGCTTCAGACATGTATTTTTGTTTGAATTAAAGGTGAAATTATATGTAATGCTTTTTTCTTTCTTTTTTTTAATATATAAATAATAATAAAAAGTTAATTTTCTTTTATAAACACACTTTTATTACTCTAATATTACACACTTTTGGTTCTTAAAAGCCTTTACTTATGTTCTGTTTGATTCAATGAAGCTTGTCAAAATTTATAAAATCACACCAAGGCACGACTACTAGTGGACAAACCCAAATTAAGTTAAGAGATGGGACTTCTTGAACAATTTGGCGCAATTAAAGCACAAATTGCCGCTAACTTGGCATTTCTTACCATGTGATTGGTGATTCCACCCCATTATTCAAAGGGCTTGACTTTACAAAACATAGCTTCCGAATTTGGCTTCAACTCTTTCAAATCTTTACCCCTAATCTTGGCAATATTTATGACATAGAAACAAAATGAGAAACTTCATACAACTTCTGTCTTTTTTTTCCTAGCTTGTAGCATCTACCTCCAACCTCCAATTCTGCACGTTCAAAGCTCATTGTTTTAGTTACTTCAATAATTAAACAAAGGTAATGTTTTAGTAGGGGCTATATGAACCCCCAAATGCAACTCTAACCACCCCAATTAAAATATAAATATTTGAAATCTACTTTACAAACTCATTTGAATACCATAAATACCCTTATTTTGTTTAATACATATTATATTAAATTATTTTCCAAAAATCAATAAAATTTGATAATCGATGAAAAAGATAATTCCAGTACAACTCAATCATATAAAAGAATCATTTTTTCTTTTTAGTCTTTGATTACTCAAATTGAGTTTTGTCGAACCCAATCTCTTTTAAATGAATCAATGATTATTTTTTTAATCACTCAAATCAAGTACGAGTAAAACCCGATCTCTCTTAAATGAATCATGCATATTTGTCTTTTAATTACCCAAATCAAGTTCAAGTACAACTTAATCTTTATGTAAACAAATATTGATGTGCTTCTCTATGATTTAAATATAAATACGGTAAAGAAAAATATTAGGATTAGGATTTTATATAGAATATAAATACATAGGATGTGTAAAAAGATGTATTTAAACAAAAGAATAATTATCATTGATCACCTCTATCTTTTCTTTTCTTTTTTCATTCATACGAGACTTTTGTCCTTTTTATCTTCTATCGTCCTTAAGTTTTGAAAAAATCTCTTTTTAAGTTCTCCAATTAAAAATTCTGTTAATTAATATCTATTAATCTCCATATTTTAATAAATTTATCATTTTACCCTTACTAACATATATAAAAAATAATTTAATTTTTAAAGGATAATATTAAATTAAATGATCAAATTACCTTTAACACATATTAAAATTACTTTTTTATAGATAATATTAACACATGTTGGATGAGGATTGTTCTCAGACACGACTCGTAAATGAGAATAGCACAGAAAACAAGGATCTGAATTGTTTTTCGTTATTAGGGAAGACACGTTCCATCCCTAGACCACGTACGTGACATTTGACATAGGATTGAATTATATAGAACTACGTCTGACAAAGGTTACGTGATGTTAAGTACACTTTCGGAGAATTGGGGGACTTGGTGCTTTGCCAGAAGCTAACCATACCTTGTAAATTATGGGCTCGAAAATTTATATTCGAGAATACGGATAGTCCGCACGCGATGATTTACGGTCAATATATCTGAAAGTCTAATAGATCGTACTTTGAAGATTCACCGATGATGGATTATCATGGGAGTTACGAAAACATTTTTCACCTAAGGTGAATAGTAATATGTGAATAGTATTTTTGCTATACTATTCACATATGGGCTTAAAAGTTGCATGGACCAATTTAATGGGTTGGATCACTAATTAGTTTTGGGCTGTGACATGTAAAATAGATTGGGTCTATTAAATAAAAGTTTCAAATGTTGCATTTAAACCCAAGCCTAAATAAGCCCAAGGACTAAAGAGAAAAGAATGAAACTAATTGAATTTAGTTAACATTAGCCAAAATATCTTGGTGAATAAGCATGCATTTGATTGGTTGATTTTACTTAGTTAATATTAATTTGGAATTAATTATTTAACTTAGTTGAAAATGATTCAATTAAATGCAAGATAGTATTAGGTGTTGGATACTTATACATTGCTTTGTGTGTGCATGGTTCATGTGATAAGTGAATGAACAAAACATCATCTCTCCTCTAGCCTCTCACATTGTCGAATTGCTCTCAACTCACTCAAGGAAAAATTTCCCTCAATTTCTTCCTCCTCTCTAGCAAGAATTAGGACAATCCAAAGGTATTAGAGGTACACATCATTAGAGGATTGTACAATAGCAAGTAATCAAGCATTTTGGCCAACAATTTCAACATATAAGTTAAGGAGTTTGTGTGAAATTATGGCAATCAATTAGAGTTAGGAAAGGAATTTACTTCAGAATCCTTATTACATTCTATTTACCCTTTTAGGAGTCTTAAAGGAATCCTAGTTAGAAACTATTTACAAATAGGAAAAGACTTTAATTAAATATTTAATTAAAGAAATATTGGTTTAACTAGGAAAGAGGAGTATAAA
>JANLJB010028636.1:0-11574 GCA_026212285.1 Bursera cuneata | reverse complement strand
GTGTAAAAACAATGATTTAAACTCTTAATAAACATACACTTTTAAGTGCTAATCAGTCATGTTAGTTTTTCTTTATGTAGATGATATCCTACTTATTGGGAATGATATAGGAATATTAACATCTATAATGATTTAGATGGCTAAGTAGTTCCAAATGAAAGATTTGGGTGAAACTAGTTATATTCTTGGTATCAAAATTTAAGAGATAGAAAGAACATGAAACTAGCATTTTCTTAAGCTTCTTATATAAACAAGGTCTTGAAACAGTTTGTAATGCAAGACTCTAAGAAAGGGTTACTACCTTTTTGACATGGAGTCAAACTTTCTTGATAAAAGTCTCCCAAGACTCCTAAAGAGGAAAAGACATGAAACGAATCATATATGTTTCTATAGTTGAGAGTCTCAAGTACGTAATATTCCATATAAGACCGAATATCTGCTATGTAATGAGAGTTATAAGTAGATACCAGTCAAACCTCAATCGAGAGAATTGGGTGGCAATTAAACATATTTTAAAATATTTTTATAGGATGAGAGATTATATGTTTGTATATTATAGAGGTGATTTTACACCCATAGGGTATACAAGTTCAGATTTTCAATCTGACCTGAATTCTAAAAGGTCTACCTTAGGATCGATTTTTACTTTAGTTAGAGCAACTATCATAGGAAGGAGTATAAAAGAAAACAATCTTGCATTGTTGACTCCACCATGGAGGCTGAATATGTAGCAACTTGTGAAGCAGCTAAGGAAGTAGTTTGGCTTTGTAAATTCCTAAAAGAACTAGAAATAGCTCCAGATATCAGAAAAGTCATAACATCATATTGTGATAACAATCAGGTTGTGGCTAACTCAATGGAACCTTGAAGCATATCGAACACAAATACCACTTGTTACGAGAGATAGTTCAGCGCGGTAATGCCACAATGTGCAAGAATCTTACAATGGAGAATATAACAGATCTTTTTACAAAAACTCTAATGACTAAGGTTTTTTAGCATTATCTAAAGAACATATGAATAATAAAAATGTTACATTCACTCTGAGGGTAAATGAGAGATTGTTAGAGATATGTCCTTAAAGTAAGATATATTTTCTATAAATGTAAATAAAACTGTGAAATAAATAATAGTTATATTTAGCACTCCATCATTATCTCTTTTAATCTCTAATTTGGCATTAATGATTAAGGTTCATGAGCTTGACCAATGATTAAGTTTCTAGTTATATGAAAGTAATATATGAGAGAGCCAAAGATTTATCATAACTCAAATTTTGTTCATAACTTATAAACAAAGTTGCGCTCTCTGTTTAGTTAAGGTTGTTGTGTCGTTTACATATGTGGAAATGATGAATCTTGAATTATTAAAGTGGAGACTTTAGCGGAAACACACTTTTGTATTGTGAATATATTGAATAAGGATCAAGTGAAGTTTATGATTCAGCACAATGATCGTTACTGTAAACATAAATTTCACACAAGAGCAACTTAGGCATACATATCTTTATTACTGAATGGGTAGTGTACCTCTGAATTACATGCTACCGTCTTTGATTCTAATAGAAAGTGAGACATTTTTTATCTAGGTCAATACCTTGGCTGGTTGGGCCTGTTTGTTCTATGAGATAGAAAATATTATACCATAGATATGAAATTCATAACTACGTAAGGTTTAAAGTTTTGAGAGTTTTACTAGGGTTAAATGATAAATCTTGGTTGAATGTTTAATGAAGTAAGTTCATTAAACTAATTCATTCATATAATATAAAACTTATCTCAAATATAAAGATGTGATTTGATGGGTAAACCAATTATTTTAATTCGGCTTCACTTATCGATATCCTATAAGGATATCCATGTAATTTTGTTATTCAACGAGTAAAACTTAATGGCATAATATAATCTGATTAATATTATTAAGTTTTTTGGTAATTAAAGTATTTAATTTAAGAGTGTAACTCTACACCTTTAGTGGAATTGATCAAAGTTAATGAATTAAGTTCGTTACATTTATAAGATAAAAAAGTATTGAACTCAGTCCATTGGAGCTTGTAATCAAATATATCTATTTAGTCCCTAAGATAATTGCCTTGCCTATTTTTTTTGGACAACGATGATGACAAAAAGAGAACGAATGATTTAATTAAGACCTATTTGATAGTGTTTTGCAAATTGAATTTGTAAATTTATTGGTGTGTCATAAGAATAAGATTTTCAATGCATATTTGAAAAATGTTTATATTATTTCGTATTTGATTTGATTAAATTGTGAAATAGCTTATAAATTTGACATTTTAAAAGGAAACATCATTAATGGAATAATTTGAAATCTTCCTTATGTTAATTTGAGTAAAATTGAAAGAACAATTCATACAATTAATTGGAGGATTAAATTAATATGCTTAACGTATAGAAAATTACTTAAATTGCCTTATTTTTGTTTGTACAAAATTGCAAGGGAATAGAGGTCATTTTCACAAGGTTTTCTTTTAAACCTTTAGGGTTATGTGGTATGTTTCTTAATGTATGTAGGGCTTATATGGCAAATCAGTAATCTTTTACCTAATTGCCCTTGACGTATATGAACTCACTCTTGAAGCCCTAGCCGTCAATGACTCATACACATCCTTAGTTTCACATTTTTCTCTCTTTTGAGAGACAACACACAAGAGAGAAAACGTTTTTCTCAAGTGTAATAGTGAAAGAGCTTTTGGTTTGGAGTGTAAGGAAGGAGGAATGGTGTCGAACTCTCTTTTTCTTACTTTTCTGTCCACCATCTCTGAAATGAAAGCTTTCTAAAGCAAGAAAATGTAAATTCTTACAAATTTCACCGCCTAAAATAACGTGCAACCGTTTACATCAATTTCTCTTTGATGGTGAACAATTTAATTGGTACAAAAAGTCCATCAAAGGGTTTCCAATACATGACCTGTTTAGCATTCAGCAACATCTATTAGATACCATCCAATACTTGACAGAAACTGTCAGATGATCTTAGATAATAGTATCTAACACTCGACACATACGTTAAACATTAGTTGACTTTGCATATTATTGAGCATTATCGAGTTTGCATGCTGTTGAATATTATCGAGCGTGTCAAATATCAAACAAAGGGTTATAATATCTAAATTTTTCTATGCGAGTCAAAATTCAAACATCATCTTTTGATTTAGTCATTATTGCAACTTTTTCAATATTTTTCAACATTTAGTTTTATATAGTTTTTTCATTTTTGTTAGGACGCATTGCTAATAATGAATGTCAAAAATCATCCAAATCAAATATTAATTTGATAGGTGTAAAAACAGTTTGAATAACAGATAATTAGCTTCATTCATTAACTTAATTTATAGTGAAATTTTTATTTGTTAAATCTAAACTAATTATTCATATACCATAAATTAAACATAAACTGAATATTCATACATATGGCATGATCAAACTTCTTTATTTAGAACATGAAAATATTGAACGTTTAACTTCATGAGAGTCATTATATTTATATTTATACATTTATGTTGCCAAAATATTATAAGGCAAGCTTGTCTCACTCCATCTTGATCTCGATAGTCACAATGAAACCCCCATTTGTAGAAGCCGTTTAGGATTCTGTTATCTAATCCAACATAATTTTTAAAGACAATTTTTCCCTCACTTGACAAATTAAAAATTAAATAAAACGAATATATTAAAACTGAATGCATAAATCCACAGAACGACGTCATTTTGAGTAAGAAATTGAAAAAAAAAATGATAATCGAGCAACGGCAGCAACCCAGCACCATTAATCAAGGAAAGTTTCTACAACAGTTATATCAATCGTTTAAATTTAGAATATATACTACAAACATTAAAAAAAAAAATATGTTTAATAGTTACAAAAATATGGGCTACGTAACAAACTGTTACCTCTAGATCATTTGGGGTTTAATTGTTACTTTCTTATCACGAAGAAGGGTTTTCAACTTACCTCATACCGGAGAGGCCTCTATGTATTTCTCCCATTGCTTTTGCCATCTCTTTAGTCAATGGAGAATGGGCAATTAGCAAGCTTCAATTATCGCCTTTAAAAGAGAAGTGCTACAAATACGGCGTTTCTTTCTTCTAAAACAAGCTCACGCGCCTCTCTTCCACTATTCGTCTCTTTCTCCTCCAATTAATTTTCAACTATACCCCAAGCCCAAAGCCCAACAAATACAAAAGAAAATTGAAAGTTCACGGCTCTCTCGAGCCCTCTCCCTTTAAATACGAAAAATTACATTGATCCCTAATTAAATTCTGAAAAAATATTTCATCTTAAATTTTTATTAAATTAATATTTATTTTTAAAATATTTTAATGAAAAATATTAATTTTTTTAAAAATAATAATTATTTTTAAAAAATAAATATTAATGTAATAAAAACATGAAATTAAATATTTTTTCCAAATTTAAACCTAATATCCCCTTTAAATACTAAGCTTACCCTTTAAGAGAGTTTGAAGAATTTAAAAGACTCATCATTAATGTACCCTGCTGTTCCTGACAACGTTCTGTTACTCTTGTTGTCAGTTACTCTTTGAAGAGAGTGGGAGACAGACAGTCTGGCTTCTTAACTCTTGAGTTTTGCTTCAGTTTCTTTTGCAACTTCACTCCTTTTATGCTTGCCGCTTGCTTCACTACTGCCTTCTACGTCTCCGCTATGGTAATACATACATATATGTATATTTATTTATTTCTTTTTCGTGTTTTTATCTATTATTATTTTGTTTCTTTGATGGGTCGTTGTTGGTGTTGGATTTCGTAATGTTGATGGGTTTGCTTTGGGTAACGTTTGTGGGGTGTGTTTGAGTGTTGCTTCAGTTGCTTAGAGGACAAGGGATCTGTTTAAGCATAGAGTGTTTTTTTTTTCCTTAATTATTTTATCAAGCACTTAAAAGAAACCTTTAAAACTGCATTCTCGAAAAGTACGTATGAAATGCCTTTGGCGAAGTATTTCAAGTATGAAAATGTTCCAGGCATGAAGTATGGAGTTATACAGAGTATTCTCTGGTTGATTAGAACGCTGGATGAAAGTGAAGTTGCCAGGATGCTTTTTTGAAGGGAAGTCAAATCAATCTAGATGTTGCTTTATGAACGAGAAGGCTCTGCATCTGCAGAATCTTGTAATAAGAAAGAGTTGGAATTTGATCAAATGAGAAGAGGTTTCAACTCCTATTATTAGCTAATTTTGTAAAAAGAGCTTTTTCATGTAACAAATTTTATTCGTATTGTTGCAGCGGAACAGTCGGTGAAAGAAGGTGTTTTTTAGTAGGGCGACAAAAATGCGAAATTATACCATAAAATTGTTATTGAAAGCATTCTCAAGGGTGATTGAGGGTGGTAGACGATAAAATTGTTATTGAAAACATTCTAGAGGGTGACTGAGGGTGGTATACCATAAAATTGTTATTGAAAATGTTCTAAAGGGTGATTGAGGGTGGTATACCATAAAATTGTTATTGAAAACATTCTAAAGGGTGATTAAGGGTGGTTTAGATGCGTGCTAAAGCTGGGGATTGACTGTCTTTATATGTAGATGAACTAAAGCATGTTTTTCTGGTATTTAATCACTTGTTTTGGATTTTATATGACAGTCGGATGGCATGATAAGTACCTGGATGGTGTTTAACGTTAGCCATTTGGACATCTTTTTCCTTTTATAAACTAAAATGAGTGTAACATGAAAATGACATGATATATGTAACAGTATATGATTTGAATTTGGGATTGTCCAATGCTTTATTCTAAATCCTAACAATTTTTTCTTGTTTTTGTTTTTGAATCACTTGTCTTCTAATGTTTATCATGGTGTCTTTTTCACCGTTTACCTCCAGTTCTCTTCGCAAAAAGCAAATACTTGATCAAATGGTCTAAGTTTGGGTTACATTGATAACATGTATAACAAAGTCTTTCTTTGCTGCATGCTGCGTAGTATTAGTTTTTGAAAGTGCTTTGTGTAATGAATCATGCTTCTAGGGAGGGCTTGGAATGTTTTTCTGAAACATTTGCCTTTCGGGAGGTATTATGTTTGCTTATTGAACCTCACTTTACGATTTTGCACTTTCTTCATGATCTCTCTTTAACTACATGTTGCTGAATTTTTGAGATTGTAAGGCATTTTAGTTAAACTTCAAATATATTATGGTGGTGGAAACTTTTGATGGTTTAAGTGTTAGTTCAGTTAAAGGATAATCCATAATAATTTTTAGTTAAAAACAGTTTCATATTTCTTTAGTTTCTGGGAAGATTTTAAACCTTCTAAACGTTGCTGCTACTAGCCATACTTTCTTGGATAAATAACATACTAGGTAATTGAAAGTCGAGCTTCTGGTGAGTGTATGACAAGTAAGTTGCAGTTAATATTTTTTTTTTTTTTTACTTGTTGTTTTAAGTATCTTAGAAAGTTTTGAAACTTCAGTTAAATCTCTCTTTTGCATCCTAGAGGTTTGATTAATCAGAAAGATTGGTGGAATTTATTTATTAAATGATTTGGCATGTACCAAGATGAACAAGGACTTTCAACTAAATACAGTGTTTGGCTTATGTCAAGGTTGCCTACTGCTCTTAGGTGGTCTTTGAAGTTGTCAATTTCTAGTAATTTTCTTATAGAGAGAACATAAAAGTAATTGAAAGGCAGTAGCTGAGTTAAAACTGCTTAGTGTATATTTGCTACAGTCATATCATGATCCATTGGATCAGTTGAGCTTTTTAACTTGCATTCACATGAGTTTGAATTTGAAGTTCTCATAGTTGCTTATCCTTTAACGAAGGAGCAAACTTTGGTTACAGTTGTGCGCTGCCGGGTCTTGAAATAGATCTTGTGCTGAGTAATACATATATGCATATGGTCTACAAAAGCATCTGTAATTTTAAATTATTGCTTTTGTAGGTTACTATTTGTGAGCAGTGCGGTGATAGAGGCTTCCCTGAAGCTTTGATTCACTGTGAGCAGTGTCAGATTGCTGCTAGGCATCAGTAAGTTGCATCTTTTGTTTGATTTATATACGTTTATACTGCATATGGTCTTCTGGTCTTAGGATGCATGTTTTGGTGTTTATAGGTGGTGGTATAAAATCGGTTTATGTAGGATGACATATATTAGGCATTTCCTTCGTTAGCATTGAAAGCAGAAATTCTCTTGTAGGAGTGGAATTGTTGCGGAAGATGGAAATAACAGAAAAGATTGAAGTTTCATCACTACTCAAATTTCTATATTTAATCATATGAATAATCTACAATCTCTTTCAATATCTGAGAAACAATTGTTTAGTTTATTTGTTTCTATAAATTTCTGCATTTTATTTTGCTCGTGGAGATTCTTTCATTTGCTTTTGTTCTAACTTCAATGTATTTCTTTGCGTTCTATATATATACATATATTTATGTATGTATATATTATTTTGTCTTGTCTGGTATCTAGGTATTGCTTGGATGTACTGCCACCAACTTTTGAGGATGATGTAATTTGGTACTGTGACGATTGTGAATCAAATGTTGCAAAGCCGACAACTGTAGTCAACCTTCACTCTCATTCGGCTATAAAATGTGGTTCTGAGAGATTAGAAATTGTCCAACCTACCGATTCTGGGATAAGATTCAAGGAGAAGAATGATGTCAATCAAGTAAAGAACGAGCAGAAGAGAAGCAACCTTAGAGGCTCATTGGCTATATCAGAGGTTCGTCAAATTGAAAACAGTACCTCTCATCCTCTTGATGTGCATTGCAGTGAGAATCATCAAAAAGATCATAAGTTTAGAAGATGGAGGGAACTGGATGGGAACAAGCCTGATGAAGAGGCTGAATCAGTGAAAACAGAAACCTCTCTAGTAGCTGCAGGTGGCTGTAAAAGTAAGCCAGAGTACAGTTGTGAGTTGCATTGCAGTGAAGGTGATAAGAAAAATGAGAAACATGGAAGAGGGACTGCATTAGATGGGAGCAGCTCTGTTGAAGTGACTGAATCATTTAAAAGTAAAACTTCTCTAGTAGTTACCAATTACCCTGCAAATATCCCACAACACAGTTGTAATGACCATAGGCAGCCAATTGTTGTGGCGTGTGGCAGTGAGAGTGATAAAGGGAATAATAAATCCAGAAGGCAGAAGGTACTAGTCATAGACAGTTCTGATGAAGAGATTGAATCAGTCAAACGTAAAACCTCTCTACTAGCGGCTAGCAACTCTCTAAACGTCCCAAAAGACAGTTTCACAGCTGGTGCTGAGTTGATTAATGAAACATGTTTCAATGAGAAAGATGAAAAAGCTCAGAGGCTTAGAAGACAAAGGGGATCGGAGTTGAGGAGCTCTGATGAGGAGGCTGAATCTGCTAAACTTGAAAATTCTCTTGTAGTTGCCACTACGCCTTCAAATATACCACATCACTGTTTCTATTTCCCTGCACAGCCAATATTCGAACCAGTCTGGAAGTAAGGCTTTAATATTTATCTGTTTAATTTCGACAAATTTTTATGCTTTCACACCTGATGCTGTAGTAATGAGTACACTGTTTTGTCCCATTGACAGTGGAAGTTTGAGCCTCAATGATGAAAATTATGGTACTATTGGAGTACTTGTGGCTCATTTGTCTACAATGGCATGCTTTAGAGTTTTTGAGGCAGCAAAACAGTTACCTGAATTGCTTCGCCTGGAATTACTTCCAAGGTCTGATGTGTGGCCTGCTAGTTTTCATAAATGGGGGCCAAGTGACAGCAATATTGGTCTTTATTTCTTTCCAATCATTCAAAGGTGAGGGTTTTAACAATGTTGCATTAGCTTCTCCTTTGGTCTTTCATATCAGATGCCTTACGTGTATCTTTTCTGTTGTTGCAGGGCTGAAAAGGTTTATGACAGCTTAGTGAATGACATGATCAGCTATGACCTTGCCATGAGAACTGTTGTTAAAAATGCAGAACTGTTAATTTTCACTTCTAAGACGCTGCCTTTCCAGTTTTGGAGTGCGTTGAAACATCTCTTTTCTCCAATTTTTTTCAGAAAAATCTGTAATCTTCTTGTTTGCACAACCTTAATTTATCTGGTTTCCCACGAAAACTGGTTTGCAGGGTTCCAGGCGAAGTTTTATTTATGGGGAGTTTTTAAGGGGAGGAAGCAAGCTTCACCTGCAGAGGGATGTCACTTTGTGCATACCATAACCTGGCCTTCTCAGAGCCCTGTTAGTCCTTTGAGCAACAGTGCTAGTAATGTTTCTGGATCTGTGTATTCCTCGAATTCCCATACAGTTGCATGATTTGGTTATAGGAATCTGTATATGTGGCCTTATTTTTTATGTGAAAAAAAATAAAAAAATAAAGAGACTTAAGTTATAGGCCGAGTCTGGCAATGCATATAATTAGGTTAGAGCATCGCTTGTTATCGTTCTAGATTGAAATATGGACAGATTTGCTTGATGCAAGCAATACATTTTGGGAGGCGTAAGGGGTAGAAGTGAAACTCTGATAGGGTCTTTTCGGTGAGTGATCTGATGATGTACAGAAGTTGATGAAAATCATTCACTTTTGTTGTTAGGAACAAATAAAAGCATGCTGCTAAATCATTTAATGTATTACTCACCACACTGCCTTGTTTGAGTTATTTAAGAGTATAATTGAAAAGAGAAGTTCTTTCTTCTAAAATAAACTCAGGCGCCTCTATTCCACTATCCGTCTCTTTTTCCCCCACTTAATTTCTTACCATCCCCCAAAGCTCAATAATTGCAAAAGAGAACAGGAAGTTCACGACGCTCGAGCCCTTTCCTTTTCGATATTAAGCTTGACTCTTTCAGAGAGTTCAAGAATTCAAAGACTCATCATTAGTGTACACTGCTGTTCCTGACAACGTTCTGCTACTCTTTGGATGGAGAGAGTGGGATACAGACAGTCCGGCTTCTTAACTGTTGATTTTTACTTCAGTTCTTTTGCAACTTCACTCCTTTTATGCTTGCCGCTTGCCAGGATGCTGTTTTGAAGGGAAGTCAAATCAATCTAGGTGTTGTTTCATGAACGAGAAGGCTCTGCATCTGCAGAATCTTTTAATAAGAATGATTTGGGATTTGATCAGTAAGAAGAGGTTTCAACTCCTATCATTAGGTAATTGTGTAGCAAGAGCTCTTTCATGTAGCAAATTTAATTCATATTGTTGCAGCGGAAGAGTTGGTGAAAGGAGGTGCTTTTAGCAGGCCGACAAAAAATGAGAAAGTATACAATAAAATTGTTATTGAAATGCGTGCTAAAGCTGGGGCTTGTCTGTTTTACATGTTGACGAACCAAAGCATGTGTTTCTGGTACCTAATCACCTGTTTTGGATTTTATATGACAGTTGGATGGCATGACCATGACAAATGCCTGGATGGTGTTTCTCGTTGGCCATTTGGACATCTTTTTCCTTCTATAAAGTAAAATGAGTGTAACATAAAAATGACATGATATATGTTTTGGGATTGTCCAATGCTTTATTTGTTTTTGAATCACTTGTTTTCTAATGGTTATCATGGAATGTTTGTCTGAAATATATACCATATTAGTAAGAAGAACCGTCTTCATAATTTGTGCTTGGTTAAATTGTATGATTTTCTGGGTGAACATTTGTACTTGGTTACTTTTAACTGAATAAATTAAATACATCTATGAGGATTATTTTTCCTATAATATTATTCACGAAACTTATTATCATCTTATAATAAATATAGATATGCCTCTAATACGAAGGGAAGGTTTTTAAATAAATTTCACGAAAATTTAGGGAATATTTATTATGATTTTTTTTTTTAATTTATGAGAGTTTTAATTAAAAATTTCGAGCAATAGTGTGTCCGTATTTTAATTTAGATCAAGATTCGTTAGATTAATATATAACCAAGTCTAAATTTAAGTTTCTTTTTACATTTAGTAATATATAACAAGAATCATATGATATACATTGAGACGATTATCGTCGCGTACACGGTTTGTTTCTTATTTAAATTTTTTATTATTCAAAAGCCAACCCTCAGATTTGAATTCTAAGACTTCAAACACAATAATCTAATTAAAAAGAAGGTAATACTTTTCTTCGGTTCAAAATATGAATTATTAAAATAATAGCAATTTGATGTGGTATGGTCGAATTTTTCCTTCCTGAACGTGCTCTTTTTGTAACTGCTCCCTCATAGCTTCCGCAATATAAAAATGGAAGAGATTAATTGGGTATTCTGGGTATCATACGCAAGTTATTGACTTTTGCGAAGGCTAAGGAGTTGTGCCTTGTCATATTCCAGATGCATACAGTACTAGTCTTCACCTGTTCTATTGAAGGTTCCATCCTAGTCAACTTGGGGAGAGTTTGTCTGTCAATTCGAGCTAATAAATTGAGTTATTAAAACATTAAATAGATCGATGTGCCTCCCGCGACCACTTTTCAGATCCGAATTCTAAAATTTTTCAGACTCACTTTTTAGGTTTGAATCTTCTGAGATATATTATAAAATTTAATTTAATTAATTAATGGGACAATTTCAAACACTACCCTCATGTTTTGGTCTAATATCAGGTGGAAAGCAAGTTTGGAATTTTAATCAACA
>JANLJB010028635.1:0-11573 GCA_026212285.1 Bursera cuneata | reverse complement strand
CTTCAACGTCCCTCATCAATCGGTTAAATTCAAAAGACCCACCACGCTCATCAAATTCAAACCCAACCACCGACATATTTCTTTCTTTCGTTTCACAACTCTCTGAACGATCAAAGACAGAAAAACTAGAAAAAATTGACAGAGAACAAAAAAAAAGGGAAATTTGTCTGTCAATTGAATATCACCAAGACCTGAAGAAGTGATGTTGATTGAATATTGCAAAGACTATTATGTTGTTGTTGAAGTGAAAAGGGTTTCGTAAATTTCTTCTTCTTCTGTGCGCAAAGAAAAGAAAAGATTTCCGAAGTGAAGTGGGTTTCCTAGGCGCTTCTGTGGAGATACGAGAGCCTTTATACCAACGGTTCTTAGCGCCCATTCTGTTTCCTGTCTCTTTCAAACCCCAACGGTCGAATTTGAAGCAAAAACGTTGCCGTATTTCGAACAGAGGTGAGAGAAGAGAACTGGGTTTCCTAAATGCGCGCTTCTGTGGAGACACAAGGGCCTTTGTACCAAGGATCGTTAGCGCGCGTTCTGTTTCCACTCACTTTCAAAACACAACGGTCAAATATTTGAGCAAAACGTTGTCGTATTTTAGACAGAGATGAGAAGTGGGTTTTCCTTTCTTTATTCTCACAGCATTTATCTTCACGTTAGTTAGAGGACAGATAAAACGAACCATTTATGTTTAATGGTGGCAGATTTTATTAGGGCCACATCTTTTGTTTGATTTATAAATTCTCTTCCAAACAATTGATAGAAACGTATTCAGTTTTACATTTTAGTCCTATTAGTTTCAAGTATTTTTAATTATCAATATGTTCTTCAATAACGAGATGATAATCTTGTCTTCTAACATTTTATTATAGCCGTTTAATTGCTTAGAAATTATAGTTTCAAGAAGTAGTATTTATCGTAAGGAAGTACTTTTTCTTAGGTTCGTTCCTCAATTTTTGTCTTCTTTTGTGTGACCTAAATGGTCACTGAAGTGAAATGTGTGATTCTATGGTTTGAATTTGTTTGTGAAGGGCCGACTTGGCAATCATGAAGCCACAAGGTATGCGACTTCAAGTGCAGCTGCTGGGAGCCAATCCTCAGCAGGCCTTTTTAGTTGGCTGACTAGGGAGAAGTCTATTTCTCTTCCGCCTTTGGATACAATACTTGACGGTGTTTCCCTTGCTCCTTCACTACCTGATTATGTTGAACCAGGCAAAGTAAATGTAAAAACTCTTGATAATGGTGTCAGAACAGCCTCGGAAACATTGGCGGTATGTGTGGATTTTTGCTAGGTTTTTATGCTTTGTATTATTGAACTCGTAGTTCCTACTGGAAAGTGATTTACTAGCACCTTTATTTTTGTTTTGTTGTCATGAAGTATTTTTTGGTCTGATTAATTAGAATCCAGCGGCCTCCATTGGGCTATATCTTGATTGTGGCTCTATCTATGAGACACCACTGTCATGTGGGGCCTCACACTTACTGGAAAAGATGGCATTTAGGAGCCCCAAGAACCGAAATCACTTGCGCATTGTGAGGGAAGTGGAGGCGATTTGAGGTAACATATCAGCCTCTGCCTCGCGTGAGCAGATGAGGTACACTTTTGATGCTCTGAAAAACTATGTTCCTCAAATGGTAGAGTTGCTTGTCGATTGTGTGAGGAATCTTGTTTTCTTGTATTGAGAAGTCAATGAAGAGGTAATATCTTCCTTATCTTGCCACTCTTATATTAAGTTTTTTTAGCGGAGAGCATCTTGTAGTTTTTACAGTACTTTTTCTGAAGTAGCTTATTTTGTTGATCATGTGGTGAGGGATTTTCTTTCATACAGTTTAATCCTCAGAATGACAAAAGACTTGCTATTATACTATGGAATGGTTTATACTTATCACCCTTGGAGAATGGTACATTAGCAAACGTTTTGCAACACTTTCTGCTCAACATTATGGATTCTGCTGTAGAAGATGATTCCAGAAGAATTACCATGATGCTTCTGAGACAAGAAGGTACCCCCAGCATCATCTTTATTATTGTGAGGAATGCACCTATTTTGTTCGTATTGAATGTATCATCTCTGAGGTAACCATTACATGTCTGAACTTATAATTTAGAAAAGGTCTGATTGATTTAGTACTTAATATCTTTATGCAAATCTTACCATCTTCATTTGATAAACAAATTACTTTGTTAGTCTACCCCCTTGATATTTGATCTAAATTTTTTAGGTTTGTATTACTAGATATACTTTCCAAATTATAAAACTTGAATTAAGATAAACCAAATTGCATAAATAATTATGCTGCCTGAGCATACTAATTACACATCTCATAGCAGTTGGTTTTCACCGTCAGGATGACACTTCATTCAAGATACACTATCAAGCAATATCCATCATTAGATAAGCACATGAATGATATGGTGCACTTGTCCCACAGAAGACTTTCTCATCACGAAAACCTCATTCTTTTGGTTGTCAATAAAGAAACCAACAACGTAAATAAATCTTGATTATCTAACATCATAAACGTCATGGTTCTTAAGATTCTCAATAGCTTAAGCAAAGAATGGTTAGAAGGGAATTGTTTTGAAACACAAGGGATGTTCTCAAACCCAAAGTTTCATGAAATTAACCATTTCTTTTTGTAACAATATTACATGTCACAATTATCAGAGGGTGGGTTAATATATTCTTGGTTGAGCATTAACTAATGCATAAAATTATTCTTCTTGCTTGAAAAACAATTAAAGAATCAAACCCTTACTAAAGTATCTATGGCTTTCTTAAGTTTCAAAAGCATATCGTTCGTCCTTTTTTGATTGAGTTTCAAATGAAGCATCTACTTCTTCTTGGATTTAGTTCTTTAATAGGGAAATAGTATAACTGATATAAGTTCCATGACAGTGTCTAGTATTTGTTTATTATAAAAATATTACTTATAAATATCTTCAATTGTCTTCTTAACCTGAACTGATCACTACTCCTACATGCAATTTTCTCAACTTTGTTCTAGTGTTCTTTCATTTATATATATTTTGCAGGAGATTTTATTTCACCTCTTTTGTTGATTTTCCATTATAAGAATGGAGCAACATAGTTTTGTGATGGACAGTAATAGTGGCAACTTAGGTGATCTTAAGTCACAAAGGAGATTGGTTCAAAAGGTTTTTGCAGTTCATGTTCAAGGAAAATGACATGATTGTTGGTTTTGACACTGAATGGTCACTGATACACTCTAGAGAAACTGGTAAGAAGGAAACAAGAGTTGTCTTAATCAAGTTATTGAATCAAACTTCTTGTTTGGTAATAAAGCTCAATTGGGATCTACAATCTTGTATTGAAGAAATCATCAAGTTTCTTGTTAACAAAGATATTATTTTTTCTTGTGTTAGAATCCAAAAAGACCTTGAAATGCTGAGAAAATAATACAGGATTGAAATTAGAAACGCGGTGGACTTAGGGGAATTGGCAGCTTCTGTGCTTCGCCTGCCTGCTCACCATAGTACATGTAGTGTCAGAGGTTTGGCAAGTGAAGTTTTATCGCAGCATCTGGACTGGCAATGGCTAATTGGTCCGCCAGAACTCTTACAGTTGAACAGATTAGATGTGCAACTGTTGATACCTACTTTACATACAAGGTTGCCAAGAGTTTATCAGTCAGAAGTAAAACTGTTTATATTCCACTTGGCTTGTTCCTTGGGACAGGTAATAAATTTGGTTGAAGAATGAAGAGTTTATTGTACTTTGAGGCATGGAGAGTATTGTTTAGTTGTTGTTCTCTAATGGTTTTTATCTGACTTCAGAATCTGTCTTTGTTATGTAATATATGTGATTATTAATAACGAAAAGTCGATGTCCTAATATTACTGTAGATAGCTTATATAATTATGCATTTTATGTACCAGCAAAATGGTTTGCCTCAAAGAGGACTAAATTTATCAAAACTATACTTGCATATATAAACTTAGACCAAGTGAGATTAGTAATTACAAAGAAGCAGAGTACTAACAATGAAGGCCAGATAGCAGTGAGATATCTTAGGGATAAAGAGAGTTGTTGGAAATGATAAATTGAGGGGAAAGTAAAGAAGAAATAGCTTAATTAGCAGGTAAAGAATTAGTTAACAAAATAATCTTATAAGTTTACAGGCCATTTATATCCTTAATAATTACCACAGCAACAGTAATTGAAATTGCAGGCTTCACTAGCATTAGTGCCTAGTCAAGCAAGCATTCAATCATTCATGCATTAACCAGCTGAGTTGTACATTCGAGGCCACGAATGTAGAGCACAAACGGTGATGGAAGAGAGAAACAGATAGCTACAAGACGAAAAAGAGTGAAGAGTTACTGTGACTGGAAAGGATCCCAATCCTTACCTACTCTAACTATTACTGAAAGATCATCTGTGGCCCTACAAGTTTTCAAATCAAGTCTTCCACTTCGCTCTATTTAATATGTTTAATGCAATCCCTTCTTGTATACGAACGGAAAACCTCTACCAACATGAGTTTTTTTTTGGGAAATGGTACAACAACAGCAACTGAAATTGTTTACAATGTATCAAATATTGAACGCTGCCTCAAATTTGTTTCTGAAGCACATGTGCGAGCATGGTGAGATGATTGTTGGGTTTGATGTACAATGGTCATATTCATATAAACCATCTGTTAGAACAGTGTTTGTTTTCCTGATACTCAAGTTGTTTGTTTGTTAATCAAGCTTGATGATAACTATAATTTGCCTTATTTGCACAACTTCCTTCTTAACAATGTATAGTCTTTGCTGGAGTTCATATCAAAAAGGACCTCGAAAAGCTGCAAAAATAATACGCATTTTATATTATTAACGCGGTGGATTTGAGTGAAATTGCACCCAATGTACCTCACCAGCCTCGCCTTATTGCATGTGGTGTCAGAGACTTGGCAACCGAAGTTCAGTTGCAGCCATGGAAGCCAAGGCCATTGAGCATTGAAGAGGCTGATTGGTGTTCTGTAACTCTTAAAAAACACCAAATTGAGTGTGCAACTGTTGATACAATGTTGCCAAGAAGTTACTTTAAGTTTGAAGTGAAGATATGCTTATGGCTGCTTTCTGTTTAGAAATGGAAGGCATATTGTCTAGTACATATATGAATGTGTAAAATGGTACATATTTTCATCTTCACATTTATCTTAATTACTCATTACTTGCTATTAAGTTTTTTCTATAAAAATCAGACAAATCGGTAAGGTAAATAAACAAATATTTATTGTTTTAATTTTCATATATTTATCTTACCATTTATTTGATATCATATCACTTTGTATAAAATTTTATACACATAGCATAATTCCGCTTATTTGTATCCCGGTATGATAACTTTTTTATGAATTTTATTTCTTTTTCCAATAGTTTAGTCACTTGTGTAATATGATCTCCACCAATTAGGATAGTTGAGCTTCAAAAGCTATATATATATATAGATTTAATAGCAATAAATGACTAAATAATAATAATAATGAGTCCTTAAGAACCCACAAATTTTGGAAGATAAGTTATAAGACTTTTTTTTCCAATAATATTATTAATTGACAAATTATTAATATTGTTATTATTATTATGTATTTATATCATCAATGAAATCATGTAATATTAGATTGTATGATTAAATTGTACGTATAATACTACTCAAAGCTTGTAGCAGATAAAGAATCTCATTTGCTTACAGTTACTGGCTTAATAAATATATTTTCTTAATAATTACTACAATAACATAAGATTTATATGTTGTTATATATAGTTACATCAGTCAATGCATATAAGGCTGACGTTCCCACTAAATCAATTTTGTATATTTAACTTTAAGATCATGATTCTCTCATGCTCTTATTTGCGATGAATAAATATTATAAACATTATTAGTGATTGATAGAAAATATATTACAAAACCAGAAAAGATAAATTAAATCTCAAACACTCCGCTACCTCCGCTACCTACACACACAACATCTTCGAGGTGATAAGTGCAAGCTCTCACTAAAATTTCTTTGATGTAGTCTGCGGTTGGATAAGTTATTGCGTAGGAGAAGAGTTGGCATTGGTCAATGAGAAACTACTAACACCATGACGTAGCAAATAAAAAATCATTAGTTTTAATAATTTTCTTTCCAATAACTCATATAGTCCCTATTTTCGTTTTCTTTTTTTGCACTAAAAAAATATAATCAATAGCTTAAGAATAGTTATTAATTTTTGGTAAGTTTAAACTTCACAGAATTATCATCATGATTGAGTTTTTGAACTCGTCTTTCCTAAAGAATAAAAATTATATTTACGCAGCTGATGCCAACTGGCCTATTAGCTCAGCTGGTTAGAGCGTCGTGCTAATAACGCGAAGGTCGCAGGTTCGAGACCTGCATGGGCCAAAATTTATGTATTTTTGGCATTTGTGGGCATGACCTGTGGGCTAAATTTAATTGAGCGCATGGGCCAAAATTTATGTATTTTTGGCATTTGTGGGCATGACCTGTGGGCTAAATTTAATTGAGTTGGGCTGTGACCAATGCTACAGGTTGGGCGGGGCCTAGGATAGAGTGAATTGGTGGGCTATGGTGGATTGGGTAGGCTGCCCCCCTGAGGCCTGCTTGTTGGATTGGGCAGGGGCTAAATTGGTTGGATTCCGCCGTCTCCACAGTTATGGGTTGTGTTCTTGATTGGGTGGGTAAGCTGACTGCTATGCTTTTCTGATTGGTTTGGGCTGTGTTCTTAGATTAGGTTGGGCTGTGGGTGAATGGGGTAGGGTTTAGTTCTTTCATTTGATTGTGCTAGGCCAAATATTTGGGCTTTCTGGGCATGACCTGTGGGCTGAATTTAATTGGGTTAGGCTGTTACCAAATGCTTACTGGTTGGGCTAGGCTTAGCATAGAGTGAATTGGTTTAGTTACGTGTAGGTTGGACTATGGTGGATTGGGTTGGGCAGTCTCCAGAGTTGTGGGTTCTGTTTTTGATTGGGTGGGTAGAGTTGACTGCTTTACATTTCTGCTTGGTTTGGGCTGAATTCTTAGATCTATGGCTAGGTTAATTGGGTCGGGTTATGATCTGGTCTTGGGTTATTACTTGATTGGGTTGGGTTTCGTTCTATTATTGGATTGGGCTTTGGCTTGGGTAATTTGCCAGAGATTGGGTTGGGTTTGCTTCTTTGGTTGGGCTAGTTCGTGGGCTAACATGAAATGGTTTGGGTTTTGGCTATGGTGTTCTCAGCTGGGGCGATGGTTGGGCTGCATGGGTTGGGTTGGGTCTTGTTCTTCAATTGGGCTGGCTTGGATTCGGTTGGGTTGGGCTATTGCTAGGGTGGGTTGGGTTATGCTGTGAGATTCGATTTCTCTTGTTTAAAGGTGTTTTTTGAATTGGCTCTATTTGTTGGGTTGAGCTGTGGCTGGGGATTGGTTTGGGTTGCATTTTGAGTTGGGTTGTGCTATGGATTGGGATGGGCTGTTGGCTTAGACGGAATGGTTTGGGCTGTGCCTCGGGTATTCTTATTGTTGAGTTGTGCGCCAGGATAGCTTGAAGGATTGGCTATAGGCTTTTGGAAATTGGCTCAGCCTGTGGCTTAGGACTAGCCTTGGGTTTTGCTCTTGAATGGATTGGGATATGACAGCTTAATTCAAGGGATGTGGCTACGGTATCTTAGCTGGTTGGGTTAAGCTGTGGTTGTGATAGGCTTTGGGTTGTGTTCTATTGATGGGTTAGGCTGGATTGTGGTTGGGTGAATATGTTTATTGTTGTTATTTCAACCCCATAAATTCTCTTTCTAAACCCCATTTTCAACAAAATTAATTAAAGATTTTAATTTGTAAATATATTTGAAATGAGAGTGTGACTATTTGTACCAAAAAAAAGTGTTCAGATATTTTTAACCCATTTTTTATCAACTTTAAAAGTTAGATATTTACTCTATATACCCTTTATTTTTTCCAAAATAACCCTAATTAAATATGACGTATATTTTTTATTTTTTCATATTACTTGCACAGTTTGTCATATGTTATCTAATATATAATTATAATTTGAAACTTTTAAACAATAGTTTAAATTGTTTTTTACATAATTCTCTAATTCAGGCATTCTCATAATGACAGTAAGAGAAAAAGATTAACATGATTACTTTCCAAATCATTTAAGGTATTAAAAATCATTCAAGATTATGAAACAGTATAAATTTAACCAATTGTGAAGTAGAAATTCCATTCTTCGCCACTTTAGAATCATCAAGAAGAAGAAACAAACTCTAGAGGACATGAAGGAAGCTTAGTAATTCTGTCAAAAATTCTCTTTAAATATTTAACACTTCATAGGAGGGTTGTGGAAATAAATATTATTGAAACTCCACGGGTTAAAATACTTAACCTTCAATTCACCTATACCCTTCAAGGGTTTAAATTTTCATATCCATACCATGCTCGTACCTATTAATGAAATTTCATACTCTACCCATTTATAAAAGGGTATCCATAGGATCCAATCACTACATTGAATATTATTTCATATTTACTTAATTTATTTAATAAAATATTAAAGGTAAAAGACAAAAAATATTACTATATTACAAAAGTAATCTCAATTAGCTTAAATATGAAAAAAATAGTTTTACATATAAAATTATGTTGTTTTGAGTTCTTAATTTTTTATAATCTATTTAAACTAATAATAGTAATTATTATTTATTTTAAATGGGTCTTTAAAGGATATAGATATATGTCCAGACCTATCTACACCCTTCGAGGGTATAGATTTTTAATATTTTATACTCATACATTATTTAAACCTTTGAAATTGATATCCATACCCGTTCCACTGGTATGGATTCGGTTGGGGTAAATTTATAAACACCTTCAAAGTATACCTTAAATAACCAATTCATCCTCATATTTTAGAAAATAACATAAAGACCCCTATAATTTGCTTTTGTTATTAAATCTTGGACGACGTCAGGGCAGTATCGTATTTTTAATTAAGAGATTATTTAAAATTCAAAAATCTTGTGACATTGAAAGACGTTTTCTCAGGTTGGGGAAGAAGTGCATACTCGTATTAGAAGAAAAGTGATATGTAAAATAGCTTCTCTCACTTTTCATCACATTCTCTCACCTTCTTCTCACCTCTTTAGTGTGAAAGAAGCTTTGTCACAACCATTCACCTTCTCTCTCGAAATCAAACCACAATCCAAAATCAGGTTGCTGTGTCTTGCCATTAGAACAGTTGAAAAAAATGACAATATCAAATTCACCGAATTTATGGTTTGACGAACTGGACGAAAACTGGTAAATTTTTATAGAACCCTAAACTGACTCTTCAGTTGATTTTTAAGTTTTAATCACTTTTACATGAACTTCGTGGGCTTTTTAAGTTTTTGACTGACATTACAAGATCCTACAGCATGAGTTAATTTGCATTCCATAGCGTATCGTCATTAAGAAGTTATAAGCATAGTTCAATGTCAAATCTCTTGCGTTGCATAATATTTCATGAAATTCGTAATGACACTTGAGATATGGTACATCACTTTTTCTTGAGCAATAGCCGTTGGAAGTTGTTTTGTTTTTATTTTTTTATTATCAACCGTTCCATATAAGACCAATTCTTTATTCTTTTTCTATGGGAAGTTTCTCTGTAATTTGGAAGTTGTTTTGTTTTTATTTTTTTATTATTAACAGTTTTTTGCCTATTTCATTATGTATATACTGACGGATTGAGCATTTCCAATTTAAAAAAGGCAAACCGCAAAAGTTTGTAGAGAAAGAATTCTAGCGATGTGAACATGAAGAGGATAAACTTGATTCTTGTCATATTTTACATAGCCAATAGTATGGAGAATATGGTTGCATCTTTTTATTTTTTTATTTTTTTATCACTATCTCTAGATTATGTTCAGCTGCTCATTTAGTTTTGAGTTTTATAAGCAGAAGAATGACTATCCAGCAAAATAAAAAGCCCCTTTTTTCTACTAAAAATTTCTTCCCTTTTATTTTCCTAGCACTAACTAGATTTTGAAGAGACATGCGTACTCAAACGCTCAACTAAGAGTAGAGTGAACTTTTTATTTTCATCCCTAATAAATAATGAATTGATATACACTTAGAATTTTTTTTTTTTTTTTTTTTTGGTTTTTAAAAAAAAATCCTATTGGGTCTTGTATTTGTGATAATTTAGATGGAAGGGTTTTACAAGAATCCACTTGTTGTATTCTTGTAACAAACATATAGGTGAATATTCTCCCTTTATCAAATCATAAATATCCCATTAATTTAATTAACATGTGTTTGAAAACTATAATTAAAATAAAGCAAAATATTTGTATGAWRATTGATGAATGGCTTGATAAGGCGGCAAATGTAGAAGGTCTACCTGGTTTAACTTCTTGATGAAACAAAAGGCTGGCTGGCTGGATTTTACTTATTCCATGAACATAGAATAGAAATGTATATGATAATAGATAAATTAATAAAATCAGAGAAAAAAAGAAGGGATTATGTTGATCAGGTGTGATTTGATGCGTGATGTTGTTATTAATAATATAATAATCAAGGAAAGAAGAAACAAAGACAAAGCTTAGTGGAGGGAGATGTAGAGAATATCATATCAGCTGTAAATTGTGGGTACATGCAAACTTACAGGATGCATTACTCCACACAATTTGCTAAGCAATAGACACCCCCACCACTTCCAAATCCATCCAATTATAAAATCAAATCACCTCTATCTCATTTTATATTTGATTCTTCGATCATTCATTATTCATGTATGTACACGGGGACTTGTAACAAACATCTTATACATAGCTAGAGTAGCAAAGGGTTTTCTATACTAGTTTTTGTGTAGGAGAGAAAGATTAGAGAAAGAGTAGACTCTAGGGTATCTTAAACTTTTTGAGTAAATTATAAAAAAGAATCCTCCCAGATTCCTGAAAAAGATAGATCCAATATGATCACATATCTCCGCAAGTGTAATGTGATCTCTACTTTATTAACATTCTTTTTAGGTTATGAATTGTATACAAATTTTTATTTCTGATTTGTTGTAGTTTGTCAAATTACACATATAATTTATGCTTTTTTTAACTAATTTGCTGATTTATTTTCAATTGATTTTCTTTTTTCTTTTTATTTTCTGTTAACTGATTTACTACCCTATGTTTGAACCAGGGCAGTGGATGAACAGTTGACCATTAATGAGCAGATAGATAATGGGCAGGCTCAAAGTGACAATGAAATTGATCCTGAGAACAACTTCCATTGGAGTGACGAGGAGGATGAAGAAGCCATTGTCAATGACAGCATTGTTCCTATAGAAGATGTTGTTGCAGAGGGAGATAAGGAGGATAAAGAGATTGTGGGATATAAGAGTGATGGTAGTGACAATGATTGTGATGACAAAGTGTCAAAATTGTGTAGGCATTTAAGTAAAAATGAATTTAAAAAAAAGATTGTTAATGGTAAGGAGTTCGTAGTTTTTAGGGTAGGTCAAATTTTCAAGGATGTGTACCATTTTCGGGCAGTTTTAACTGAGTTTATCATCCAAGAAGGATTTATTGTTGATAGAGTAA
>JANLJB010028633.1:0-11569 GCA_026212285.1 Bursera cuneata | reverse complement strand
TGTAAGTACGAACCAGAGGTTTGGCTACCATTAAATGGCTGGAGCTAGAAATTTCATTTTTTGAATCTATTTATTTTAGGATATAGTAATACAAACGATAGTAAAATTTCCTGTTAGACAGCCTTACCACTAAACTATATTAATAATTGATTTTTTATTCTATTTGCCCCCTCATCAGAACTTATACTTCTTTTGTTGTAACAGCCGTTTGCTTTGGCTAATGATGCCTAATTTGAAATTGTTAAGAACCAGTTTCCCCAGCTAACCAAGAACTCTATTCTGATGGTCCTTACTCAATCAATTTAAGTGTTACAGAAAGAGAAAGAGTAATTGCAGAGATTCAGAAAAGATAATAGGAATTTATAGATGAAATAGTAGACTTCGAGGGCTACTCACCTCCATACACAGTTCACTCAACAACTCATCCTCCTCAAACACATGGCCTCCCCTCCTATTTAAACAATTCCTCTAACTAACATTATTCTATTTCTCTCTCTTCCAAACCRTCCGAACCAACTTCCTAATTTCCCGCATTTTTTGCAACAGATTTCCTAACAAATTCTTTAGCCCCTTTCTTCTTCCTTCTCGTGTATTGCTGGAATAATTGGTCCTTATCATTACCCCAACCCCCCCATCCCCCCCCCCCAATGAGAGGCACCTTGTCCTCAAGGTGGAAGGAGGGAAATTGTTGACTAAGGAAGGAAAGTTCTTCCCATGTGTTCCCATAGTGCGGCAAGCCTTTCCACTTAACAAGAACTTCCCAATCTCCATTAAGCAACCTTCGAGTTTGTAAGACCTCCTCAGGTTCCACTGCTAAAGTTAAATCTTTAGCAAGGCAGGAAGGTAAAGGTTGAGCGTTACTGATCACAGAATGTGCTTTCTTGAGCTGGGACGCAAGAAAGACGTTATGGATTTTGGTACTTGAAGGAAGCTCCAACTGGTAAGCCACGGCCCCAATTCTGGCAGAGATAGGGAAGGGACCATAAAATCTAGGGCTGAGCTTCTCATTGGGTCGCTTAGCCAAGGATTTCAACCTATAAGGTTGAATCTTGAGATAGACTAGATCACACACATCCAATTCTAAGTCCCGTCTTCTTGCATCTGCTGTGTTCTTCATATACTGTTGAGCTTGGAGTAAATGTGCCTTTAAATCACCTATGATTAGATCTCTGTCTATCAATTGTTGATCCACTTCATCAATAAGAAAACCCCCTTCAGTATACCTGAGCAAGCTAGGAGGATCTCGGCCATTTAAAGCTTTGAAAGGAGTCATTCCTGTAGCACTGCTGAAGGTAGTATTGAACCAGTATTCTACCCAGCATACCCAACGTGGCCATTGCTTAGGTTTACCCCCAATAAAGCATCGCAAATAGGTTTCTACACATCTGTTAGTCACCTCTGATTGCCCATCAGTTTGAGGATGGTTGGCCGAGCTCATAGCCAAACTAGTCCTTGAATGTTTGAAGATTACCCCCCAAAAATTGCTCATAAACAACCTATCCCGATCCGAGATAATTGTATGAGGGTACCCATGCAATCACACTACCTCTTTAACAAATAGGTCAGCCACCTCTTTAGTTGTGTAGGGATGTTTCAGAGGAAGGAAGTGACTATACTTACTAAGCCGATCAACTATGACTAAGATGGTGTCATAAGTATGAGCCTTAGGCAGAGCAATGATAAAATCCATTGTGAGGTCTTCCCAAACTTGTTTAGGGACTGGTAGAGGTTGTAGAAGTCCTGCGGGCTGAAGGGCTTGGTATTTGTTCATCTGACAAACGTCACAGGTTTGTACGAAACGCTTTGCATCAGTTTTCATCCCCTGCCAATACACTATAGCATCCAAGCGTCTGTAAGTTCTCATCAAGCCAGAATGCCCTCCCATAGGTCGAGAATGGAATTCAGTGAGAAGCTGCTGTATGTGTGGACCTTTCTTGGGTAGCACTAATCTATCCTTCCAGAGAAGTCTATGACCCAGCAAACGAAATGGTGGATGACTGGAAGGATCAAGTAGTAAATCTTGAATAATACCCTTCAGCTTGCTGTCCTGCTATACCAACTCCTCCAGATCATCTATACCAGTAAAATAACCCCTTGATAGAGCATTGATTTCCACCCAAACCAACTACTTCTGATTCTCGTCCAACTTCTGATTCTCTTCCAAATCAGCTTTTCTAGACAGTGCATCAGCTGCCTTGTTAGTAGGCCCAGGCTTGTAAACAATGTTCAACTTTAATCCCATTAACTTGGTTAACATTTTCTGTTGCATTTCCCTCAACAACTTCTGATCATTAAGGAAGTGGAGGTTATGTTGATCTGTTTGAATCGTGAAGTGTCTTCCCAAGAGGTAATGCCTCCATTTCTGCACAGCCATGATGATGGCCATGAGTTCCCTTTCATAAATGGACTTCAACCTCCCCTGCTGTGACATACCCTTGCTGATATAAGCGATTGGTCGGCCTTCCTGTATCAACATTGCAAAATTTGGTAAGGCCAAGACAGGAGTGGAAGTGAGGGCTGCCTTGAATTGTTCGAAAGCTTGTTGGGCTTCTTCAGTCCAAGTGAAATTATCTTTGCAAAGCAAATTTGTCAGAGGCTTAGATATGCATCCATACCCCCTAAAAAACCTCCTATAGTACCCGGATAAGCCCAGAAATCCCCTTAATGATTTGACATCTTTAGGAACAGGCCAACCCACTACACTAGATATTTTAGAAGGATCTGCTGACAACCTTTTAGAGCAGATGATATGCCCCAAATATTCCAGCTTCTCTTGCCCAAATGTACATTTCTTTAAGTTAGCCACCAAGTAATGTTTGAGCAGAATCTGTAAAGTCATTTCTAAGTGTGATAGGTGGTCTTGGCTAGTGATTTGCTGTACACTAATATATAATCGAAGAAAACCATTATAAATTTTCGTAAATGGGGTCTCTAAAAATATCATTCATCAATGCCTGGAATGTTGCAGGGGCGTTAGTCAAGCTGAATGGCATGACCAAGAACTCATAATGCCCCTCATGAGTTCTGAACGCAGTTTTTGCAGTATCCTCTTCTCTCACCCTTATTTGATGGTAACCTGATTTAAGATTTATTTTGGAGAATAAGGTTGCTCCCCCAAGCTCATCAAAGATCTCGTCTATGTAGGGGATTGGGTATTTATCCGGTATGGTAATCTTATTCAGGGCTCGATAGTCCACACACATTTTCCAGCTGCCATCTTTTTTTCTGACCAACAACACAGGACTCGAATAAGGACTGATACTTTGTCTTATGACAGCCGCCTGTACTAATTCAGCCACCATCTTTTCTATCTCAGTCTTCTGGTAGAATGGGTATCTATAAGGCCTTAGGTTGAGGGGTTTGGCACCGGGTTCCAAGTTAATAGCATGATCAGTAGGCCTTTTAGGGGGAAGTGTGTCTATGGGTTCAAAGACCGTAGAATACTTTTGAAGCAGGTGGATAATCTGTTCACTACAATTCTGTAATTTTAGCCCTTGAACATCTAAATTGCCCAACTCTATCTGTCCATATTGTTCTGCCTCTTGTTGATCTCTCATCATAACCTTCAAAGAGACTAAGGTTTTAAATAGAGCAGGGTCCAATTGACTCTCCTTTTCTGACTTTTCTCCCCAAAGTTTAACTTCCTTATCTTGTAACTTAAATTTCATCATTTGTTTCTTCCAGTTAATGGCTACTGTCCCTAGAGTCTCCAACCAAACCACTCCAAGGATTACATCTGCATTTCCCATTTCGAAGGGAAACATGTCTTCTTTAATCACCACTCCTTTTATATCTAGACACACCGATTTGCATACTCTTTGACTCCTGATTTTACAACCATCTCCCAAGCTGACATTGAAGGGTTTAGTTTCCGCCACTGGTAGCTGTAAAGCTCTCACAAGTTCATGTTTAATGAAATTGTGAGTGGCTTCGTTGTCAATGAGTATTGTGACCATCTTACTCCGAATCATCCCCTTAAGCCTCAGGGTTTGAGGTCCCCTAAGTCCGATCAAAGAATTCAAAGATAATTCAACAGAGTAAGCAGATTGAGGTTCGGACTCATCTGGCTTAGGTAAGGAACAAAGCGCCTGAGTCAGCCAAGCCTCTTCTTTAGCTTGTAGATCTTCCGGTTGTCCTTTGTCTACCAGGAGAACATGAAATTGCTTTCCCTCACAGCAATGGCCTGGGCCGTATTTCCCATCGCACCTAAAACATAGTCCCCGTTCTTTTTTTCTAATTATTTCCTCAGTCGTCATCCGTCGAATCGGGTAGGTCAGCTCTCTTCGCGATGAGAAGTGTTGATCGGGATTTCAATTGGGTGTCCAAGTTTTCATCGACTTTTTTTGGACCGGAACCACGTGTGTCGTTGGCGTAGGAAGTGTCATACTGGTTTGAGGTTCGTCGCTTAGTCGTCGATTAGGGCTCCAAGAGGTTTTCCCAAATTCGTTTCCCTTTTGGCGAGCCGGGTTGGGTCGTTGAACTGACTCTCCAATAGGAATTTGGCGTATGGGCTTAGCTGCATACTCACTTAGGGCCCAATTTCCGTCTTCAATCATTTGGGCCAGTTCTACCAAATGAACCAGTGAATGGGTTTCTATCATTTTTAGCTCAGCTCGAATTTCGGGTTTCAGTCCATTCAAAAATGTTGTCGTCACCACCTCCCGATCTACGCTCCTCATCAGTGAAGATATATAGCTTCAAAGCTATGTTGATATTCCTCGATGAAACCTGTTTGTTGTAAATTCATTAGGGTTTCCAAGGGGTTCCCCTTTTGCTTGCTTCCGAATCGGCGCACCAGAGCTACCTTAAATTCCGACCAAGTAGTCAAGGGTGACCAGTTTTCTCGCCACTGGTACCAACTCAAGGCCTTTCCTTCCAAACACACCGCCACCGCTGTCAATCGATTCACCTCTGCTATCCCATTTAACTTAAAATACCTCTCCACCCTGAATAGCCTCTCGTAGGGGTCTTCTTCGCTAAAGATATGTAGTTCTAACTTTCGGTGAAGCCACTCGGGTCTGCTCTGGCCTGAGGAGTACGAAGATGAGGTACGATTATTCAGGTTGCCCAATGACTCCTCCCGATTGTCTTTATTGATGTGTTGCTCATCTGTTTTCTTCCCTACTGACTTCTGGATCTCTCTAAGGCACTCAAAGATAGAACCTATGTCATTCGTCAGCTTCACAACCTTCTGATCTAACGAGTCCATCTTCGTATCCATCGCGCCCATGTCTCCGATTATCTTCAACATCTCCTTCTTTACATTTTCAACTCTAGACTCCATTTTTGTTGTGACCATTCTTCCAAGAAATGCCTGCTTTGATACCAATTTGTTAAGAACCAGTTTCCCCAGCTAACCAAGAACTCTATTCTGATGGTCCTTACTCAATCAATTTAACTGTTGCAGAAAGAGAAAGAGTAATTGCAGAGATTCATTAAAGATAATAGGAATTCATAGATGAAATAATAGACTTCGAGGGCTACTCACCTTCATACACAGTTCACTCAACAACTCATCCTCCTCAAACACATGGCCTCCCCTCCTATTTAAACAATTCCTCTAACTAACATTATTCTATTTCTCTCTCTTCCAAACACTGTCCTAACCAACTACCTAATTTCCCGCATTTATTGCAACAGATTTCCTAACAAATTCTTTAGCCCCTTTCTTCTTCCTTCTCGTGTATTGCTGGAATAATTTGTGCTTATCAGAAACATTTGTTAGATTAGTCAGAATTGTCAGTATGGATCAAATTAGCTTATCAAAAAGTTTATGCTGTATGTTGACCCTGTAAATTGCATTATTTAATTGCCATGAACATTTGGCCTTGATTCATCTATGTCTGACTGCTATGATCATTTTGCACTGGCCACACATCTAACTTTGGTTCAGCACTTTCTTTATGTTGTATCTCCTTAAATTTTACTATTTTTTCTGTTACAGTATTGTGGCCTTGTAATATTTTTTTCTTTTAATTGATTTTAACAATATGTCTATCTACTCAATAGGTAGAACACGTAAGGGCCGAGAGGAACTTACTGGCTGAAGTCGCAAGCCACTGCATAGTGAAGCTCTACTACTCATTTCAGGATGCAGATTATTTATATTTGATTATGGAATATCTGCCTGGTGGTGATATGATGACACTACTGATGAGGGAGGACACCTTAACTGAAAATGTGGCTAGATTTTACATTGCTCAAAGTGTCCTGGCCATTGAATCCATTCACAAACATAACTATATTCATAGGTTAATACACTAGCTGTTACACTCGTGTTATTGAATTGTGCTTTTTAGCTGAAATGTTTTAAGATTTGCTTTCATATTTATTATAAAGTAGCTAGTTGTCCTGTCTCATTAGTTTACATTCACCTTCCTTACAGAGATATTAAACCTGACAACCTTCTTTTGGACAAAAAAGGTCACATGAAGTTATCAGATTTTGGACTTTGCAAGCCTCTTGATTGTTCAACTTTATATGCTATTCATGAAAATAAAACCATCGATGATGAAAATATGGCGGAACCAATGGATATTGATGGATGTTTTCCTGATGCTGATAATAAAAATAGTTGGAAAAGTGCCCGTGAACAGCTTCAGCATTGGCAGATGAACAGGAGGAAATTGGTGTGTAACTTTCTTTATGTTACTCTATTACATGGATTCTTAACATACATTCGGGTCATATGTTTGAGCAATAATGGTGATGGATCAGATTGTTATTGATGATTTGATGTCATTATTTAATGTAAGAAGAAAACAATTAGTAGATACTCTTGAACTACACTCATGTTTAATCAGAGTCAAGTTCAAGTAGTTTCCTACAGTTTTAATGTCTTAAAATATTGTCCAAACAGGTTTTTTTCTTACATCAATGAAGAAATATTTTAGCTATTTTTCATAACTTCCTGAAATATAGTGTTTCCCTTTAAACTTGACCGAAATCTGAACAAAATCTTAGTGTCACAAAACTTGTAATGAAACCTTAAAGAAAGGCTTCATTGTCCTTATCGTCAAGCATTTTTCTTTCTTTGATGTTTTTGAACATCAAAATTTCTCATTCTCAATACAGTAGGTGCCTTTGTTTTTACCTTTCTACTTAATATGATTTTGACTACATATTGAGTAGATTCAATTTTTTCTTCTTAATTTGAACTCATGGCTATTGATTTTTACACATTTGATTGAAGGCATTTTCAACTGTGGGTACGCCAGACTACATTGCTCCTGAGGTATTACTAAAGAAAGGATATGGCATGGAATGTGACTGGTTAGTTTTTTTTTCCACTTTAAGTCTCTTATTTTCTCACAGTTCTTATCGGTTAGAATTTCATCTTTATTGGTAGGTCGTGTTGTTTTTAGCTTCTCCATATCTAGTCTCTGGCATATGCCTTTTTGTCCATAAGTTGTGACCTGAAATTTTAGAATGTCATCTCATGGGGATTTGCAGATGCTACCCATGGTTATAGAAAATTTTCATATTGTTTAATATACTTGTCACATTCTGTCCCATTCTTGTTATCTGTATCTAAAATGGTCTTCATATTGCTTTTTTATTGGAACTTTTTCAGGTGGTCACTAGGAGCAATAATGTATGAAATGCTTGTTGGATATCCTCCATTTTACTCTGATGACCCAATAACCACATGCAGAAAGGTAATTTGCTTGTGAGGTCATACACATAAAAGCAAATGTAATGGCTGTTACAAAGAGATCAAAGTAGACTAATAGTAGTTTTTTCTCGAGATAGGACTAAATTTTGGTGAAACTGAAGATTTATTGGTACCATAGATACATGCATATGATACCATCTTGTTTTCTTTGAGCTTGTAATACAGAGGAGATATATTTAGGTGTCTTTAGTGATTCAGATGTAGCTATGTACCTTTGCAGCTTACCGGACTAGGTTGTTGCCATTGTCATGGTATCACATTCTGACACTGTTTCCTAACAACTTTAGTTTAGAGCGACTAAAACTATGCTAGGCAGCATTCTTTTTAGCTTTCAAATTGCTTTGTTTGCATTTCTTTCTATTTAAAAGTATATATATATAATTTTTTTTTTTAAATACTTTTATCTGATACCATCTATAAATGAAGTTTTTTTAACAATCTTTCTGATAATAAATAACAAGGAGATACCACTTTTTCATGACACACCCTCTTTATTATCAGATTGTCCATTGGAGAAATCATCTAAAATTTCCAGAAGATTCAAGGCTGTCACTTGAAGCAAAGGATCTCATTTGTAGGTTGCTATGTGATGTTGAACATAGATTAGGCACTGGAGGTGCAAATCAAATTAAAGTAAGACGCTGAATTTTTTGAATTATTTACTTGTTTCAGTCAACTTCTATTCCTTACATTTATGAAAATTCTATTGCATCAGGCTCATCCTTGGTTCAAGGATGTTGTATGGGACAAACTTTATGAAATGGAGGCAGCATTTAAGCCAGAGGTCAACGGGGAGCTAGATACCCAGAACTTTATGAAGTTTGATGAAGTAATTTCTTAACTCACCCCCCCATTTTTATTGGTGTTTTTTAACTGCTACTACGACCTTGTTTTAGAGTGGTATTAACCTACCTCTACTTTTTTTGAACGGCAACTACAAGGAGGATTGTAAAGGTGCAAGATTCATAAGATGCTAAAATTCATGCTCTACAGACTATTGTCATTAAATGCTTTAATTTGAAATGTGTAAGCATAAGTAACTCCAATAAGGTCGTAAGACTGAATTTAGCTTTAATAGTCGTCTGAAATGGCTTATCATATTTCAAAAGTTAATTGATTTTATAAAAACATCATTAAGATCGTTAATAAATTCCATATTTTGTGAATCACTCATTGAATGTACTCTAATTTGTGATCTCTGGCGGTACTTTCAACACAGAAAATTGCTTAAGCTGAAAATTATAAAATTTGAAGTAGATGTTGGTTAATTTTTACTTTTTCTAATATCTTTTGCTCATATCTGAATCCTCTTGGACCTCAAATTTTCTTGTGAAGTCTGATCATCCATCTCATATCTGCAAATTAGATGTAGCTTTTTATTGTTAAAGTTTGGATGAGCATTTCATTTAATATTGAGTGATAGCATGCTCATCATAAACTGCTGAGTTCACTACTCTCTGCAAATGCTCTGTATAAGTTGGCAAATGAACTTCCACATTTCCGCTGAACTTACACATTGTTTTGCTTTTCTTTATTTTTTCATAATGTATTTCAAATGCTATATGCAATTTTCATTTTCTTTTGCCTGTTATGGTGTCTTGACAAATTTCAATGTTTGTGAAATGACTTTTGGACTCTTCTTCAGTTGGATCCTCCAGCATCAGCAAGACCTGGTTCTGGCCCCTCACGGAAGGTTTGTATAGATTCATGCTGTTTATAAGCTTCCATAATTTAATAAGCTGTACCTATAGTTAGATTTCCAAATCATCTGCTTCCATAGGCAGACTCATTCCGATTGTACATTTAGTATGTACTAAATTTGCACGTAAGATAACATGGAGAAGAATTTGGCAGTACTGAGGCAAACCTGCCTTTCAGTACCGAGTTTTTCAGGGAGGGGTTTGAGTTTCTAGATATCAGCGTATTTATCAGAGAAGTGTGAAATTGTTAGAATCAGATTAGAGCAGCACTGTGTTTGTTCTCTTTCCTTCTCAAAGTTAAGTGAGAGAGAGAGGATGTTTTATATCTATGAGGTTTTTAATGCAATATTTCTTTCTTTAGGCTATTTTTTCCTTTTAATTTTATAGTTTTATTCCTTGTTTTGCTTCTTTTTTCCTGCTGTTGCAACAAACCCTACCATTTTAAAGCAGAGGATTATTCTTAACTACAATAACATCTAATACTTTCTCTTCTATTCTAGCAGATGCTATTAACTCCCAATAATTTAAGTTTTGTTGGCTACACATACAAGAACTTCGCTGCTGTAAAAGGGTTAAAACATGCTTTTGGTAAGCAATATATTACTAAGCGTCGGGAATTTTGTTTCTTCTTTCTTTATTAGCATAGTAATTTATATATTATTATTCAGCTTGTTTGTACCCTGTTGTGAATATGTTCATTTTGAATGTTTTAATCATAAAATTCAGTATAAGTATTTCATTTTTGCTTGTAATAAATTGTGTGTTCACATCTTGAATAGCTATGAAGTTATACCATGTGTATGAGTGATACGAAAGGGTGCTTAGGTTGGAGGGATTGAGGGAATTAATTTTTTATATATATATATATTGTGTCAATATTGATGTTAATTTGAAGTTTGAATGTTGGTCCAACCCCATATCAGTTTCTTGTGAATCAAGAGTTCGTTGTAAAATTCCAGATATGGGTAGACCATTTTGATATTGTTTCACAGTTGGAATGTCTAGAACTGAATATGATCCTGTTTCAGATAGAAATAGTATGTTCACTACTTTATTTATTTACTTTTGGATAGGAAAGACGGGGATGTTTCATAGTTGTGGTTTGGCAGTTAGTTGCTGCTCCAATTCTTATTCTGTCTATTAATGATTGCGTTAGAAATAAGCCTGAGAACCTATGCAAAATTTAGCAGCCTTGTAGATGGTTTGGAAATGGTATATTTGTAAAGATTTGGATTGGACTATTTATGGCTCAATTCTGACCATTAATCATCTGAGTAAAACAAAGCTCATTTGACTGGTTGCTAATAAATGTTGAGGGCTCAATTTACTTAAAAGAGTTCAGAGGCATCAGTCAAAGCTTCTGAAGGGATAACAATTGATTTGTAGAACCGCAAGGCTAAATTCTCTATAAAATAAGACTACCTCCTCTTAAGTTCATTGAAGAACCCAAGCAAAAATAGGATGGTTGGTAGAGTTTAGACTATAATAGTATTTCACTAGGGTTTAGAACTTAGCAGTGATTGATTCTGCAACAAAAGTTTGGTCTTAACTTTCTTTTGTAAAATTTGAATTTCTGCTCATACCTTATGCTGCTGCTTTTTCAACATGCGTGTGCTCATTATTCTTTCTGATGGGGCGAAGGATTAAATTGTTGTTCAAACTGTTTAAATACTTGCTTTAAATACACATGAATCTTTCTTTCTACTGGGAGCAAAGGATTAACTTGTGGCTTGAACCATTTGAATACATGCTTACGTCACTAGAAGAGCCATTAATTGATACTTTATGATCATTTTTTTTTAAACTATAGAAAATTCCTTTACTAGCAATATCTGCAGGTGATACTGGAGCTGATAATGCTACTGCGCGGACAGCTGAGGAAAAAGAGGTTCAGATGCTTGCATCATCAGGTGACCCCATGTTACCTTAATGTACCAAAATGGCCAACCTGCTAGTGGATGTTTGCATGCTCCACGCAATTCGTGGAAAAGTCTTAGTGTACAGCAGTCTTTGAGAAACTCTATGAAAGCCCAAAGGCAGGTTAACTGGTAGGACTGAGAAACTTTTAGCTAAAAAAGCTTTTATGTATTAATATTTAGATCAGAGTTGTGGAACTTATGTCCTGGCTGCCCAGGTTGGCTGTGGTTAAAAAGTGCCTTCTCTAGTGGCAGTTTCTGGTCAAGTTTTAATTGAT
>JANLJB010028630.1:0-11552 GCA_026212285.1 Bursera cuneata | reverse complement strand
AGTTTAAAGTGTTTGGTTCCTTACATAATCCTTCTATTTCTACTAATGATGAGTGTGCTTTTATTGATTATGTGGACTCACTTGTTTATAACACTTACCTGCAGGAAGAGACTACTCCATCACAATTAAAACTGAACAGGTTACCTAAGCGTCATGTAAATAGGCATCATGTGAAACCTTATTCGAAGGGAATGCAAGAAAAAGAAACTGTTGAGTGCATTAAAATGCACCCTCCGTGAGAGATCGACCTTGGGGTGAACTTGTCATTATTCTATTTAATGATTCGTGCACTTGCGAGCATTTAAAATTTGCACATCAAGTTTTTTAAAAAAAACTAAAATTTACAATAATCCAAAACCAATTAAACAAATAAAATTCAATTTTCACTGGTGAACTAGTGCTTCTTGTTGAATGGTTATAAAGGCTTAAAAATGATGGTGTTTGACTAGTTATAGAGGTGATGGGTTTGAATCTTGTGAAGATGGTGAAAGAATGATTTCTGATTGAATAACCTTAGGAGGTTTGATTACCTCAAGAGGGTTGATCGTTATTTCCCCTCAGGAAAATGCTTGCAAACAAGTTGTAAAATGTTAAGTTCTGTAATCATTCATAAAATTTATAAAATCATCTCTAGATAAGTCAAAATAAATACTGCCTGAGAACGTTGTAAAAGCATTAACTACACTATCAAAACTCACATTTTTATCCTTCTGAGAAAGAGTTACCTAACACAAACATTTTGTCATAGGCCAAGGATGACGTCTGTCCACTCTTGCATATTTGTACTCACACTTGATACCTTATTGGTCTGCAAAAAAAGAATGAAGAAGAGCAGCAGTTGCCAATGAACGGAAATCAAGGTGAACCAGTCACCCCCGGGAAGAGTTCTGATATTTTGTTGAAAACATCCATAACCTGAGATTTAAAATAAGATAAATAAAATTTTCATCAATGATGGATCAGTCATATAAAAACTGCAACAAAATAACTATAAGAACGAGAAAAAATATAACAGATATCGAAGCTAAACATTTAAGGTTCATGTGCTTGGCTGGTAATCCATAAAAGATATGTGATCAAAATATGTTGACCCAGAAGAGTCCAACGTCTCATCAGAAAACAATAAATAAAGGGTCACAAAGAAGTGTAAAAAAAAAAATTTAAGTTACAAAATTAAGTTCAAATAACCAAACCCTATACATATATATATATATATATGAGTAATGCTATATAGACAAAGTCTTGTATACCAAGTTATGTGACATCATTTATTTTGTGTCACATTAGTTATTAACATCTATTATTTTAACTTTCATATATTCACCTTACCACTCACTTGATTCCGCATCACTTTGTATACAAAATTTTGTATACATAACATTACTTGTATATATATATAGTAAGGACCTTTTAACACAAATTTTTGATAGAATATCTTGCAAAAATTTTAATCATCCATCTCACATAATCAAAAGATTGAGATAGTTGATGAGTGACATCATCAAATGTAACTCTTTTCCTTTAAATTTAAATCATTGGACAATATGAGATAAATTATCATAAATTTGTGTCAAGATATTGTGTCAAAAAATTGCATTAGCATATCCCAACCCATATATATACACACAATCCTTGGTAAATCTACAGAATTTTTCATGTAATAACCCAGAAAACATCGGATGAATTTTGTAATGAAAAAACATCTTAATTGTCTAACAGGAAAAATTGAAAAGTACACATACACATCTAACCATGGAAATAAGAGGTACAATTTTAAGTCAATAACCCATTTAAAATTAATTAAAATTTTAAACTGCGAGAACCTAATATACATATATGTATACTCATGAATTTATATATATGAGTAAGTATGTGCATCACAACACAAAACTGTAGAGATACCTCCTTGTCATTCTGATATTTTGCAATGCTCAAAGGGTTCTGTGAACACTGAAAAAGGAATGCAATATTACAAAGTAAAGATTAGACCAAGGGAAAAGGGTAAAAAGATAACCAAGTAAGAGAGATAAAGGAAAGAAAGGGCGAAAATAGAGCTAAAAGATAAATTAAGTACTAAGGGGCAGGACATACATCCAATATGGCTGCTTGAACCCTTGGATTCTGAAATGCCATGGCAACATCAGGATTGGCCATTATCTTCGATATGACTTCTTCAGGTGTAAGTCCAATCTGATCTATAAACGACAAGAAAAATGGGGTCAAGAGGAGGGGATCCTGAATTATTCATTAATTTTCAAGAAGCTTTCACCAATTCTTATTTATGAAACTCTCTGACCCCCAAAAAAAAAAAAAAATTGTGTTTTAGAAATCTAAAAATTTCTGTTTAGATTCTTTTTCTAACATTGGCAACAAGAAATATAAACATAAAAAAAAACTAGGTCTCAAACTTCTTATATCAATCATAGAATCTATCAGATTATAGAACTTTTATTCTATCTCTCCTGATAGATGGTTCATAACCAACCAAATATACAGATACTGAATGGTATGTAATGAATGCAAGCCAAGAATAAGGTAATATTTGCTATCATTCCTAAAAGCTTCTTTCTTTTTCTTTTTTTTTTTCCTCACAAAGAAGTGTATAGTTTTTAAAGTTTCTCATTTTTAACCTGATCATCTTAGTAATTTGATTAAATCTTCTAAAAATTTGTAAACAAAGGGGCTCTTTCTTTTCCTTCCCATAATCTTCTCCTTAATTTTTTAATCTTCAATATTTTTCCATTCTTCATACCTACTTAAAGCTGTTAAGTAATATTAAATAACAAATCACATTCAAACATCCATTATAAATTTTCTTTATATAATCCTATGACAACATGAACTAGTTTTACTAACAATTTATAATAATTTCAAATTGCATTAATATAAGATTTTCAACATTAACTTAAAAATCAGGCCCATCCACAAAAGATCTTCAATTAGCATTAATCCATGAAACTAATGGAAAACCATGACCACACCAACTGAAGCAGTCTTAGAACTAAGAAAATGGAGATAATCTAATTAAATTTAATGATTCCTTCAAAGGGCTAAGGGAGCCCCATGCATCAAACATACATGACATCAAGGCTTGTGCCTTATAATCACATTTTTTAAACCCTTCAAACACCTTTAAAAGGTGCTGCCCCTTATCTCTATTAACTTCCATCTGACTGAAGCTGACTATAGCATCAAATTGAAGCAAGAAAATATTAATGCACCTTTGGTACCGTATAAGAGGCAAATCAATTAAAAAAACAACAGCAATTTAAAAATATGAGTTCACCATCAATTCATAAGTCAACCGCCAAAAACTTATCTCAAACATTTTGACAATCTAACATAGCAGCAAGAGACTAGTCAACTTCTTCAAACTTACCAAATTGTTGTTTAACCTCTGGACTGTTGAGGTCAAAGTTCTTCAAGTTATCCATCACCCTGTCATCCCATTGAGCGCTTCCACCCATATTATTCCTGAAACACACATCAAGTACGGAAGGACAATTTCATTCCACTAAACTAACCACTTACTAATAATTTATCAGAAAACAGGTATAAAAACGGCAATAAAACATTTAACTAGAATAAAAAACAGTTATTATCAACAATTTTAAACTAGAAACTGTGGTTCAAAAAGTTTGCATCACAAGCATGTTGCTGAGAAACATAGAAGCAGAGTCGGCTCTATTGCCTAAGTCCAAGAAACAAAGCATACACAATACAATACATATTTCAGATACTAGTTAAATTTCAAAAAGATGAAAAATGTTATGCAAGTTAACAATTGCAGACATTTGTAACGTATTGGAAATAACACCAACAAAAAAAAAATAGAAAAATGAAGTATAAATTAAGATTGAGCATCCAATAAATAACATATGACTAAATTCATAAATTCTAACTGCCACCATCAAAGAAAAAACTTCGAGCAATGAAAAGATGTAAGGCCACCATCCACATTTACAGATTATTAGACACCAACTTTGAAGTTGAAAGAACCAATTCCACACCCATTATATGTATATGAAAAGAGATCTTTCAACATAAATTTATAACACAATTCTAGACACAAATTTCTAGCGTTGATTTCAACTAGTTCAACGATTGAGATGGTTGATGAGTTGATATCACTAAAAACAATTTTTATCTTTAAATATCAACTACTAGATTAGGTGAGTCAATGGCTATAAATTTATGTCAATAAATTATATTAAAAATTTGTGTCATAAGAACCCCTCCATATGTGTATATATATATATATATATATAAGCAATGTCATGAACATTGTAAGGCTTACAGTGTGCATGCAGAAATATTCAGATTTATACCTAGTGCAATCTTCAAACAAGAAAAGAATGTGAACTCAACATCATTAAATTCAAGTGTGTTTAATTCTTGTAAAACTTTAGGACAATGAAAATAAAAGGCTCATGTCTCAAATAATATACATCAATAAGAATGCTATCCTAAAGCAATACTCAAATTCAAAAACTGTGAATAGCTTACAGCATTTCCTCCAGTTGCTTACGATATTGAGGATTTTGTAGCATCCCTATTAAACAACAAGCACAACAGCCAAAAAAATAAAAAAGGTGAAAATTATTAAATAATATGCACCAGATGCAAATTTGATAAGTTAATTCAAAATGGAATGATGCATTTACATGAAATAAAGAAAATACATGAAAAAACAGTGAAACCCAATGAAAGCAGTTTGGTCAATAGTGAAGAGTGATACTGATGTAGGCACATATGAAAACTAAACAGCCATATTTCCATTCTGTGAAAAATCATTTATGTCGGAAACAAAAAAAGAGGCGTACAGAATTCAGTTCATTGCTTGGAGTTTTTTGGGGGGGTTAATTGACTTCTGGGGTAATAGTCAGTTACCTACCACTAACTTCCTTGGAAAGAGAGGTGTTACTGAAGGACTTACATTTCAAGGTAGCAGGATCCCTCATCTCCTCAGGCAAATGTCTACAAGAATATTGATACAATTAGATTTTCTTATGAGAACAATGAAACAGAGTTTGCTCAAAGAAAGTAAACTACAATATCAAGCAGCTTTTTTTTATTAAAAAAAAAAAAAACAAAGAAACGAAAAAGTTGTATGTAAATAATTCAAAGAAAATACAAATGTGGATGATAAACAACAAAAAGAATATAGCGTTAAGAAGAGGCAAGCACCCTAGAGAAAGACAACCCAAATAATGTACAAAACCCCAACCCCTACTAGACCAAATAGAAGAAAAAAAATATATAAAATTAAGCCACCACTCCTTCACAGTTGAAATAGATCATAAGATTTCAAACAGCCTGGAGACCAAGTAAGAAAAAAGGGTTTAAATACACATGCATAATAGAGCATAAGTGGATTTCATCAAAAATTTGAATATTTTGCTCCCTATCTATTTTCTTTTCTTGTAAGCTATAAGCGTATAACCTCAGCCTTTAGAGCTTGTTTACGGGGCTCGTTTGACATAAATTACAGAAAAATTATTTAATTCAGATATAGAGGTTTTCTGCTTTTAAGCTAAGTTACTTAAGGTCCAACAGTAATTGTACGCAATAAGTTCACACCATGGCCAAATCAATTTTGCATTAAGGTCTACAACATCAACATACAGGTTCAGTATTATTATTAGCACGTGGGTAACCAACACTAAACTTGGGAAATAAATGCAAGTTCCAATGCAAATTGTTAATTATCACTTGAACCAAAAGCTTAAGCTATTAGATAAGGATCAAACAATAGCATTATAGTAGAATGACTTGGGCATACGCCAGAAGATGGTGATAATCATTTTTAATGGTTAAAAGATATGTTAATTTATGAGGGTACAGATACGATATGTCCAATTAAAGTTTCTGATTAAGGGACTGACAGAGAGCAGAAGAAAAAATTTAACATATTCAAATCAGCATGCAAACATTAAATCAAGGATCAAGATTACAAAATAACAAAACAGTGAAACCAAGACTAAATCGATTAAAAGAAGTTGATACACAAAAAGATAGAAGAAAATCAAGATATATTACGGATAAATCATCTTCTGCACTGTTGGATCTTGCATCATTTTCTCCAAAGCTTCCACTGACATGAAAGAGCCCACCTTTCCTATCCCTATATAAATAAAAACATGATACGTTTAACTAAGAAACAGAAAGATGAAGGGAAATTAAAGAGTGACATAAGTTAAGCAACATTGAGCAGTCATGTCACATAATAGAGGGAGAAAAAGAAAAGGTTGAAGTGGACTTGAAACTTCGACCTTGAAATGAAATGATTCCAGAGAAGCTTCCAGTAGTTATGAAACATAAAGCTGATTCATATCAGTTTTATGCTTAGTGTGTAACATCTGCTCACAAAGTTTGATATGATACAAGGAAAGGCCCCATGAATCACAGCATTACATGAATATCTGATCCAATGTGCTAACAAGCATGTGTGAAAGGCATAATACAATCACAGGTATCCATGAACATAACCACACAAGCAGCAGAACATTTGAAACAAACTTCATCTTCAACCCAAAAGGGAGCACAACCTTGAAATATGAGCACACAAAAGAAATACCTAATTTGTTTTGTTATTTATAAAAAATTTAAAAAAAAATTATCATAAATATAAAACACCAATATCTTCCAAGAAAGCAAGAACTTGAGAAAAATATGAGCACATTCATTTATCTTTAGCAAAATAAAAAATATAACAAGAAAAGGATCTGTAAAAAAAAACCAAGCTATAGCTGAATTGATATATATTATGCAACAATTTTGAAGTCAAAATATCTTTCAAAATGTCCAAACAGTTTGTCAATGCATTATTGATATCCATGAATTCATGGATCAACAAGTGACATTGTCATTACATCTTAAGAGAAATGAATTACACATCAGAATCCCAAATGACTCCTTGTCCTCCAGTAAGAGCATATTTTTTCATACTCTTTGCTGTGCTTTTAAGTGAAATGTAACTAAAAAAGTTGACATCATTGCATAACTTTTTTGGATAAGAAATAGTAAGTTGTACTTAATACATTAAATCATTGCATAATTGCTCTACTTTCCCTGTCACTACCAGTGTCTTAAAGGCATTATTTACTATGGAGCAGGAGTCAGCGGTGCGTGAAGGAAAGAAGGATTCAAATTTTAAAAAGTAATACTAATAATATTCAATGATAATTAACCATGCCAAAAAATACTTTTGTAATACATTATTATTCATTGATAATCAGTCACACTTGAAAATATTTTTGAAATACCAAACATTAACAAGCACTAGGACTATATGGTAAAGGATGACAATCGACAAACAACAAGAGACACAAATTATTTCTTATTATCAAAATAAAATCAATGAAAATAAAATGGAAGACAAAAGGCAAAGAGATTAATAGCAAAGATTTATACAACCACCTACCGACCATCATAACGAATCCGTAAACCAAATCATGCAATCAAGAATAAGCTACACATGCATTAATTCAAGATAAAACCTTCACTTAATTTTTTTACTCAAAACGACAAAAAAAATAAAATGTAAGAAACAAAGCCCACGATTATCAAGGATTTTTTCCCTCTAAAGAAAGAAGCCTCAGTGATGGAAATTGCCAAAACATCAAGAGGATTGATACATTAAGAAATTTTTCCACTACAGAAAGGACCATAAATTGGGAAATTGTCAGAACATCCAGCAGTCAATACATTAAGGGAATTTTTCCACTAAAGAAAGGGTAGAAATGTCAAAACGCCAAGAGATCAACACGTGAAAGAAATAATAACCCTTGTCCCACTAGACTATTAATCTATATTAAACATAGATCTGACAATTGACAAACAAACAGGTTTCACATAAATGAAAGTTTTCAATTTTGTCTCCAACAGGAAACTAAAGTTGTCAATCTCACAAGTCAATAGAACAAAAACTATAATAATTGCATGCATAAGCTGCTTGTGAACTTTAATTAAGTTAAAAGCAAATAATGCACCAAAACAACAATGTGCTACAGCAATTATAAGTTTTAACTTACGTGTAGATTGGGACCCTTGAATATCACCTACATCCTGCTTGAAAGCAGCTCCATTTTGGGGAACCTTCACAGAATGTCCAAATAATTGAATCTCAGAAAAGTGATTTCTAAAAAAACCTGTAGAAACAGCTCAGCAGCAAACACTTACCTCCAGGGGAGGCTGAGGATCCTTTGACAATTTTGTTTCTGTCACATTTTCAAAGTTTTCAAAAGGATTTTTCTGCACAGTTTCGTCTGGAGAGACATCTACAAAAGCTGCAAGTAGTAGTTCCATAAGGATCTTTTAAGTGAAACTATCAAAATCATGTAAGCATTCTACAGTACAACAAGGGCCGAGTGAAAATCAATATTAGTCAACAACTGTTCCTTTCTCGCAGGTCACATAGGCTTGCGGCATTGACATTACATTCCAACCTGTCAAATTCAATGCATACATTGAAACCACCATCTCATGCACATACACACGCAAATGTGGTCAAGCTAAAGGCATGCACAAGCATCTATTTAGCAAGACAGAGCAAAGAAAGAAAAGAAGAGAATGAATCTATGTGGGACATATAAAACAGATTTTACTTTTAACTTTAAATATCAAATATGGATTCCAAGATTTTCCACTTTTAACCCAAAAAAGGATTTAAAACTTTCACTTCTTCAATCATAAAATAATTCCACATCAAAGTAAAATCAGATACCCAGAACAATAACTAAACTAAAATGACACAATAATAAAGGACAAAACTTACTATAAGGCCATATACCACAGCAATATTTTTATAAAAAATAATTCAGAAAAAAAAAAAGAAGGAAGATGAAAGTCCTCACTGCAATATCTCAATGCATAATATATAATCTAATCACAAAGAATTTAAATCACAAGTAAGCAGAGTCCTTTCTTACCATATTTTTTTGTTTCCTCCTCTACTTTTGTTTCCTTTACTTCAGCTTCACCTATGACATCAGTAGCAGAAGCTGCTTCTACTTTCGTTGCAGATACATCGACTGTAACTGTAGGTTGAGAAACAGCTGGAGAAGGTGTAGTAGGCCCTGATGCTTGGGGAGTTGAGAACGGAAAAGGTGATCCCCGTGAAAAAGCAGCATCGCCAAATTGGTTATTCTGCGTATTCATCTGGTTCATCATAGTTTTGAAAGCTTGTTGCATTGCATATTGCTGACAGATTAAAAAAAAAAAAAGATCCATAGTCATATCTCACAATTGCAATACTGTATGATGAACTTCTAGCTGCTTAGATAAAACGAAATGACTAATGGATCAGTTAAAGATGGATCAACATGGAAAATTCGCATTGGGAAACCTTCTGAGGCAAGCCCAATCAAAAAGAAGTTTGACATTCTGAACACCTGTCTGAGACATGTCCCACACATTCCAGGCGTACTTTGCCATGTCACACCAGTATGTTCAAGATAAAAACCTTCTAAAGTGTTCATGCCACTTAAAGTTATAGAAACCATAGTTTTGAAATGCTGATAATTAGAAGCCAGTGTTTTCCAATGTCGATAATTAGTAACTAAGTTACATGGACAAGCTAAATCAACCATATAATAATGTCCATCTTTGCAGAAGTACCAAAATGCATAAAGTTGAAAATTAAGGACATTAAAGAAATTAATTTCTTGTTAAACCTTACAAACAATTTGAGAATTGTTGCAAATATTGATAATTAATCAAAACAAAGAAAATGATGAAGAAATCTTTCCCAAGTGAACAGATTAAAGTATTAAAATAGAGAAATTGATAAAAAGGTGGGCTGAGGAGGGGAGAGGCGAAACACCAAGTAATACAGAAAACAAAAACAAAACAAAACAAAAAATACTCAACTGTAAGGCAAAACCAGATAGACTATGAAATTGATCAAACACTTCCCTCTGTTTGATTAAGCCAAGTATATGAAACCTATTAACAAAGCTATTTCAAATATATGGGTTGTGAAAAAACTCTCCTAAAATAAAACCGCTAAAATCTACAATATCAACCAAGTTCAGTAAAAGTATCACTTCTAATCATATCTACTCATCCACAGAATTTGCACCTCATAAGCCCTACATACAGGTAATCCACTAAATGCATCAGAACAACCCCAACACAGTTTTTATATCCTCAAAGCGTATTATGAACCCACTAGCACAACCTGAACAAATTTGCAGCTAGAAAACAAACTTTTGTTGCTGATAAGACAGGATATGATTTCAGGTCAGCCTTCAAGATTCACATTTGCATGTCTTCATTGACTAGTTAAACTGGTACTTCAAGAAAAAGTAAAATAACTCACATGGGCATATACACATCTTACTTTGCACGAGAGGAACACTCACCTTCAATCTTGCTGCTGCCTGTCATTTCATTCAACTTGTTAAAATATAATATTTGAACTAATAAAAAAAATTAATTAATTAATAACTATTATCATATATGCATTAATGCAAGCAAATACATGTACTCACAAATGAAAATATTGCTGAGAGACCAACACCTACTCCAATCCAAAAGAGCGGAGAACCTCTGCATATGTAATCAGAATATAAACCGTAATATAAATAAAATAAATTAAAAAACAAAATACAAAGGGTGCTGCTTGGAAAGACTTATAAAATGCGTTTTTGAGATATTTCTGCAAAAGCATGTTCATGAAAGCACTTATCAAATTAGTTCTCCGGCGAATAATTCAAATTCTTTGCTGAGACAAAAAAGAATTGCATTCTAGAGAAGCAACTATCTAGTACTCATTGAAAAAAAAAAAAAAAACCAACAACAAATTTGTTACTCCATCCAAGAAACAGACACAACAAGAGTTTGAAGTGGAGCCAAAAAGCACTTCTAAATGCACGGAAAACCTTAAAGAAACAATGAAAGAAATATTGAATTACACGCTCGATGACGGCGGTGGCACCGATAAATTCGGGTTGGCAGCTACTGAAGACGTTTGTTGACCACTTGAAGAAGTTAAACTAGCGAAACCACCAGAACTCACTTTCCCTATCATTAAAAAATAATAATAAGCACATAGAAATGAAGATAACAAATAGAAAGAGAGAAAGTAAAGGCACCGTTTTGGGAGGTCCTACTAGGAGTGGCACGCGCGGAGACGGAAATTCTAGAGGTTCGGGGGGAAATTCTAGAAGTAGAAAGCGAAAAGGAAGAGTTTCTTCTGGGTCTGGAGATTTCTCTGGTAGGGTTCTTGAAACTAGTGTAACTCAACGCTAGTTTTGGACTGGAAGATGAAACCAACGCCATGTTTTGATTTCAATCTTCTCTCAACACATTAAAAGTAACCAGAAATATATGTACGAGATATACGTACAACAGAGAATGAGAGCAAGAATGTGAGAAGAGGGAAGAAAGGGGGGAGAGAGGGGAAGCCAAAGGGCTTTGTGGTTTCCAACCGAGTTGTATTTAGTTTCTTGTTATTTTGGGTTCAAAATTTTGGGCTGTTATAGTATAGCCCAAAAGGAGAGAGGCCCCCAAGTCCCAACTCATCAGTCTATCGCCATCCTCTTTTTAGT
>JANLJB010028629.1:0-11551 GCA_026212285.1 Bursera cuneata | reverse complement strand
TTTTTTTTTTCCATTTTTTGGCTTGCTTGCCGAATTGGTTTTCTTGCTTACTTAAATTTGTGTTGTTGAATGTTGAATGTTTGTGGAAGATTTGAAGTGTTGGTGCATGTTATAATGGGTTTGTTGCACCAGCCGAATGTGTTTGAAGAGTTGTGAAGTTGTGTAGTATTCGAGTGGAATATATTTGGGGTTGATATTGTGTGATTCTTGTGTAGTTTGAGTTGAAAAAGAAATGCTTGAAGTAACATATGAGAGGGTCGAATGTGGTGTTGTTTTATTTAAGCCTGCTCATGAAACTTTTATTTACTAATATTCATATATCAAGTGTGCTGAGTCTAAGGTTAAAATCCATAATTTAGCCTAGCTTTTGTAGACATAATTTGACACAAATGTATTAATGCTGTTAAAATCCAAGGTCCCTTAATAAATACAGCCTTAAACTATTCATTTGAAGCAAATAAAGGAATGTACAAAAATATTTATTACATTATTTAGGAAAAAAACAAAAATATTCTAATGCTAATATTGAGTGACAAAGTTATTCCTAAAGACAATTTGTTCATTTGGACAGTGCAGATCAAAGGTTAATATTTCCTCAGTTTTCTATTACATTTCCTAGTAATGTTGAAAAAATGATCAATTTAATCTTACCTGTGGAGTGTCTTGTGCTGGAGTGTTGGCAGAATCTTGCATGACCTCAACTCTTTCATCCTGACAAGTATTTGACTATCAAACATCATAAATTACAAAATTTATGATAATTACCCAAATTCCACTACAAAAAGATTAACTAGAATAAAAGGAAAATGAATATTAAACACAATAAGGAATCAAGTTTGCAGAATGGTGATTACCTGTTGATTGTGTTGATTTTTCAATACTATACTTCTAAGTTCATCATATTTCTCTAGAAGTTGTGTTACTTGTTTTTGCATTGTCGAAATACATGAGCTCGCTACTGAATCTAAAGCCATTTACGAAGGCGTCACTCCAAATCCACCCGCTATAACCCTTCCCATATGTTCCGGTCCATATATATGGTTTATAGCATCACCCTTGGCACGTGAAGCATCACTTGATTGTGTTCTCCTATATTCGTCAATTTTCTCCTGTGTTGTATAATCAATAGTAACTTGTAGTTGTTAGTACTTAAAATATCAATATTGAGGGAAAAAAATAAATACAAATTAATCATTAAGATATCTCTTTTACCATTGACTGATTAACTTCTTCACTGCTTGGACTCCCATCTTTCTTTGTATAAGCATGAATCCACACATCAACTCTACTGACAGCTTTATTATTATTCTCCTGAATCTAAAATTATAAATGAAGACAAATTAATCATTAATTACTTATTAAACACTAAGAAAAAAAAGTAATTTCACATTATAATTTATCATTTCTTGTCTCAAACGAGCCATTCCTTTACGACTTGTTCGGTGAATTTTGCGTTGTTTTCCCCTCAATCCTTGAAAATGTAAACTCCTCGCCTAAGTGAAAGTGAAAGACAGTTAGGTCGAACATAAAGTCTACTTATGCAAATATTAGTTATATGTAAGAAAAAGTAAATTTCTATACATGTAACCAAAACCAGTTAAATTACCTTAAATACTTTAGAACATCTGTCTTTTACAAACTTATCCCATTCTTTGTCTAATTTCATTTCTAAAGGCTTCAAATCCTTCAATGCTGTAATATTTTCTTTTATGTCTTCACTTGTAGCCACTTCTCTAATTTTACGTGATAACTCTGATTTATAAGTCCTCCAATTTTTGCCCATTGCCATTTTGTTAGGTTTGATTTTTGATGGTTGACAATTTGCATGTCAAAATATGTCTGTAATGTTGTATTTGATAAGTGTCAAATTGTAATGGTTTGTGTTGAAGAGTTTAGCAGCTTAAATTCTGGTTGTGTTGTGAAGAATTATCTTCTACCCTTTTTCATATGATGGACGTATAATGCTGCTCGAACAAATTAGGCAGTGAGCTTCCCAGGTTTCATTCTTGCCTCTGCCCATTTCGTATGATGATTGTATGCTGATGCTCGAGCGAAATTAGGCAGTGACCTTCCCAGACTTTATTCTTCTCTCTACCTTGTTTCGTATGATGCCTGTATGATCTTGCTCGAACGAAAATGGACAGTAAGCTTCTCAGGCATTATTTTTCTCTCTGTCCTGTTTCGTTTGATGAGCGTATGATGACTACTAGAGCAAGAGTCCTCTTCTATAAATATCAAAACATTTCAGATTCAAATCTCATCTCTCAAAACACAAATTCCTTCACGTAACTTTTCTTGGGTTTTAGAGATCATCTTAAGAGAGATATGGGTAATTGATTTCGAAGAGAAATGAGTGGATTCTTTATCTTTATTTCTTGAATATTTCTCTTTGATTTATTTCTTTCTCTCACTAGAATTGGTTAATCATCCAAACACTTTGGGGAGAGTTTTGTGAGATTAAAATGGGTTTCTTCTTCATGAGAGAATATTTGCCAAACACTTTTCAGATCTAAATCCTAGTTATGTATCTCAATCCAAATCAACCAATTTTCTTAGATCTAGATGTTCTAAATTGCTTCCAAGTTTTCAGAGTTCTGGAGATTGGAGCTACAGCTTAGAGTTCCAGTTGAGTTAGACGAGTTCGTCTTGACATTCACAAGAAGAGAAGATTCAGAGGTTCTCGGTCTAGCGCTATTTGGAGAGTTCTTCGGATCTTACATCAGTTTTTGTAGGAGTCAGTCACGGGTGTTGTCTGGGTCACAAATCACTATTTGTAAGCCTTCTCTTTCTTAGTGGATTTATGGTAACACTTTATGCCTGAAGGGTTTTTCCTTGTTAAGGTTTCCCTTCGTGAACAAATCTTGTTGTGTTGTTTATTTGTTTATATCTGCAGATTTGTTTTATGAGTTGATGGATTGGATGCTATGGTTGATTGATCTTATCTATTTTTATGCGATTTTCATTAACGTGTTTTCGATTATCATTGTATTAAGTTTCCGTAATTAGTTACCTATTCACCCCCCTCTAGGTGTCTTAGGGTCTTAACATAGAAATTTCACCATTAACACCCATCTTCGATGACATTCCTCTATTCTAAAGTGTTGTTGCGTGAAAATATACAAACAAATTAATAACAATCTGCATAAAATAAAACCATACAACTATTAAGCAAATTTATTTGCTTTTACCTGTAAGGCAACCCAAAGTCTTACTTTAATGTCTTCAGCAACGTCATGCCAATTACCATATGTTATAGGCACCATCTCTCTTACTAAACAACCAATATAGGATGATAATCTGTTAGAATTCTTACCCACAGCTTGTCCGTATTCATTAAACTCTACCTCTAAGCTTTTGCCATCCATAAGAGGAACCCATTGGACCTTTGCCCTAGCCCTTTTCTTCTTCTCTGTTGTGGAAGATAAATGTGTCTCGGTATTGGAGTCAGAATCTATACATGCACATTGTTCCTGGTCATCAATCTCATCTCTGAGGGCTGCAGCTACAGTTGCTCAATCCTTCTTTGCCCGTTTCGATGCCTGTTTGGAAGATTGCATAAATAAATCACACAAAGATTAAGGATATTTGATTAACTAAATAACATAAAACAATGTCAATTAAAATGTCTAAGTACGATTTACTTCACCTTTTTCTTTTGTCATGATGCAAAAACAGATGCACTTCTGTTGTTACTAATCTGTGATAGAAAAACAATTGTAATATATACATATTTGATTTAAATGCAAATGCATACAAAATGCAAAAAATAGGATGAACTTTTAAAAAACTATACATGTAACACATTCACTAAGAAAACTAATGCCAATCATTATAGTTATACAAAGATGCCATCACAGTCCTCTCTAACATGGTTATCATCTTCGTTTATACTACTAGACAAGTTTAATATATCAGTATCTAATCCTTGTAATGAAGCAAAATTACTATCATTATACATCTCCATATCATAACACTTTCCTGAAGGGGCTTGTAAGACAACATAATTGGATGATGATACATTTTCCCTTGCATAAAAGACTTGTTTTGCTTGTGATGCTAAAATGAATGGATCTTTGTCCAATTGATTTTGTCCTTCACGTAAGTTGACAATTGTGAACCCTTCTTCTTTTACGATACCGTTCGTAATGTTAGCCCAATCACATTTAAACAGTAGGACTTTAAAAGTGTAGTAATCTAGTACAATTATTTCTCTTATAACTCCATAATAAGAGATCTTTTCAACAACTTGGTTGGCATCTTTTGCACTTGTGTATAAAAACGGAGTCTGTTGATAATATATCTTGAGTATGACATTGCTGTCTTTTTAGGTCCAAACGTAAGCCATTTCAATGTATTACTAATCTCATTTGCTTGAACCTCAATCTGTTTTAAAATTGAACTAAATGAGTGAAATAATTTGAAAATACAAGTCACCTATATATTGTCGGTAAAACGTTATACAATCTTCTTTGAAAACCATGCCTAAAATCTTTCTTAATGTTTTTTTTTTTTTTTTTGTAGTAATGCTTTGTTCCTTGGAAGACAATATCGTCTATTTCAACTCTTCAATGTACATTCTAAATGGAAACAATTGTTGCAGTTAGTAGATAGTAACAAGTAATAGTCATATGTAAATCATAAAATATTATACATACTCAAAATATGGTTCCACTTTGGCACTATTATATAACACATAACGGTGAGCATTTGCTAATTCTTCTTCACCCAAAATTATAGATTTTTCATTAGTGAGTGGACGCTCTTCAGCAACATCATCCTTACGAACATATTGAACTATTATGTTTGCTTCTTTCATGTACTCACTACAGAATTTAATACACTCTTCAACTAGATAACACTCAGTTATACATCCTTCAGGTCGTGCACGATTTCTGACATACCCTTTTAGTATCTTCATGTATCTACAAAATATGTATGTATAAGTCTACTGCTACTCCAATATGTAACGACTAATAAAATATGTACTTACTAGTATCTATAACATAAGTTAGTACATGTTTACCTCTCAAAAGGGTACGTCCAACGGTAATGAACTGGACCACAACATCGAACTTCACGTCCCAAATGAATAGTCAAATGCACCATGATATCAAAAAAGAATGGTGGAAAATACCTTTCTAACAAACATAATGTCTCGGCAACATCATTTTCCATTTGTTCTAATTTTGAGACGTCAATAACTCTTTGACATAGTTCATTAAAGAATGCACACAGTCGAAATATAGCTAGTCTTGGTCCCTTTGGCAAAAGCCCCTACAATGCAACTTGAAGTAATTGGTGCATTAAAATATGATAATCATGAGATTTCAGACCCATTATTTTACATTCATCAACTTCAATACAATTTGCAATGTTAGATCCATATCCATAGGGTAACTTCAAGTCAAAAAGTCTCTTACAAAATATATATTTTTCTTTTTTTGATAATGTGTGCAAGGCTGGAGGTAGGTATATTCTTTTCCTCTTCTCCTGTGGATGCAAATTAGGTCTAATGTTCAACTCTTGTAAATCTTTTCTAGCTTTAAGATCATCTTTTGATTTTTCCTTTAGGTCTAACAATGTACTAACAATGTTATCACAAACATTCTTCTCAATGTGCATAACATCCAAGTTGTGACATACGATTAAGCCCTAAAAAAATAACAAAAATAGTAGTATGTAAGACAAAATCAATATTATTAAAGTTTTAAAGAAATTAAAGCAATACAATAATATAGTATATTATTATGATAATAGAGTTAACACACCTTCAAATATTGCAAGTTAAAGAATATTGACTTCTTTTTCCACATCTGAATCACATTTGACTTTTTCCTCTTCTTTTTTGTGATATCTTTTCACCAATCATTAACAAAATCTCTTAATTCGTAAAAGATATCTTTGCCACTTAATAGTTTAGGTTTTCTCCTTATGTCTTCTGTTCCATCAAACCATTTATTTTTCTGACAAAATGGATGATCAGGGTTAAGAAACCTCCTATGACCCATATATGAAAACTTACGACTATGTGGCAACCATTGAAAACATGTATCACCACCACATATTGGACAAGCAACTTTTCCTTTGGTGGTACATCCTGCTAGATTGCCATATGCTGAAAAATCATTGATTGTCCACATTAAGATTGCTCTCAAATTAAAAGTTGTATTCGAATATGAGTCATACACATATACCCCATTATCCTATATTTCCTTCAAGTCATCTATTAGTGGCTCTAGGTATATGTCTATATCATTTCCAAGTTACTTAGGACCCGGAATTAACAAAGTCAACATCAAGTAGTCCTTTAACATATAAAGCCAAAGAGGAAGATTATAGGTCACTAATATCACAGGCCAACAACTATACCTAGAGCTTAGATCACGAAATGGATTAAAGCCATCTGTTGCAAGCCCAAGCCTTAGATTTCGTGCTTCTAAAGCAAATTCAGGCCACTTTTTATCGATTGTTTTCCAAGCAGGTGAATCAATCGGATGTCGTAACTTGCCATCTTCACTTGTGTGAGTAGCATGCCAAGTTAACTATTTTATGTTTTCTATTGACTTGAACATCCGCCTAAACCTTGGTATAATGGAAAAGTAACGCAACACCTTTGTAGGAACTCCTTTTAAAACTTTCTTTGTGAGTTGGTTGAGTTTCCACCTTGAAGTACCGCATTTTGGGCAATATCCATTTGCTCCTTATCTTTTTTGAATAAACAACAATCATTCTTAAATGCATCAATCTTTTCATACCCAAGGTCAAACGTCTTCAATAACTTTTTTGTTGAATACGTGGAGTCTGGAAGACTATTATCTGGAGGTAATATGTCTCGAATGATTTGTAACAATTCTGTAAAACCATTATCAGATAAACTATGTATAGTTTTATGGTTGAACAAAGCTATTGTAGTTGACAACGTTCAATGTTTCTTTGAGCCTGAATATAACGGTGCTTCAACATCTTCTAGCTTCTTATTAAAAGTCTCGTATGATTTAGGAGATGTTTTGTCAAAATCCTTATCATAAGCATCTCTATACATCTTACATATTTCAGATATGTTTAAATCTTCATGTTGCGAATGCACTTATGGGTTCTCCCCATGAAATATCCATGTGTAGAGATGGAAAAGGCCGGGCCCGGCCTTTTGGGTAGGCCTGACAGGCCTATAGGCCAGGCCAGACCCAAATAGTGTCGGCCTGGCCTTGAAAAAAAATTGAAGCCTAAAGGCCAGCCAGGCCCAAATAGTGCCAGGCCGGGCCAAGCCTTGAAAAAAATTGAAGGCCTACACTATTTAGACTAGGCCTATCACTATTCACTATTTAAAAAATTTTTAATTTATAAAAATAAAAAAATCAATTGCTACAGTGTCAGGCCGGGCCAGGCTGGCCTACAGGCCCGAAACCTAGGCCTACCTTAGGCCCGGGCTTAGGCCAGGCCTGCACTGTAGCATGCAGGCCAAGCCAAAAAATGTGCCAGGCTAGGCCGGCCCAGGCTTGGCTTAGCCTTTTGTCATCTCTATCCATGTAGTATATGTAGGACACATCCTCTTTATAACCAAATGTTCGTAAACTAGGTCAACATGTAGATGACATAAATTTATACATCTCGTGCATGGGCAAATGATATGATCAGAATTCACACGAGCTTGAACCATGTGGACAAAATTTCTAGCTCCTTGAAAATACTCGTTAGAAGTTCGACATAGACTAAGGATATTATTCAATTACAATAATATCCGGTAAACTAAATATACTAATTTTCATTTCTTATAACAAAAGGTAAGTCAAAAACCTTGGATGATATACCTATGTTTTATCCATCCTCAGCCTAAATTGGTACTGTGTAACCTGCCTAAGTACAAAAAGAGTAACAATTTTAAGACTAAAGCAATCAGTTAAATGTCATTTCGACTGACAAAAATAAGGGAAATCAACCAGTGAAGTGAATACGGGAAGAATGCAGCATATTGTTAAATAATCTCTTTTTGAAACCATCTAGACTTCAAGGTCTTGTTAGTGAGATTTTGCACACACTTATAAAAGTACTTTAGATCTCAGCTACAGTTTCTACTACAAAGTTAGAATTTTTAGTATTCAACTGAAAGAAACAAGCGTCAAAGTTATTCTACTAGGATAGAAAGACTAATTTTAAGCTACAATATACAGTTATATAGTACTTATATCCCTTAATTAGAATTTTTTGATTGTATTGTTAGATAATTATATACGGAAGTAGGCATTGTGTTCCCATAAGGTATTATTCCATTTATCCTAAGCTCAACACCGATTTGTTACATAAGATACAAACCAACAACAAAATGGTAATATTTTAACAATGTGTTCAAAAAAATTTCATACTTGTTCGCAACAAGTTTTAAGATTTAAAATTTGAACATTATGGTCATATTTTAACAGTAAGTCGTTCTCCAAGAATTTGTTGACTTTGTCTATGATGTAAAAATCTTTTATTATACGAATTATGAGGACACAAAATTTTTCAAACTCTATAAACTCTTTTTGCCTAGAGGTAAGTAAACAGTCCACTCCATGAACCATTTAACACTAGTGCACTTATAGTGCACTTATAATAAGGGCAGTCAACTGACTTTAATATAACAAAAAAAATGGAAGATATATTTCAACCGAGAGTATTTAAAAAGAACTACTAGCCGCAACAAAAACAAAAAACAAGACTTTCATTTACAATCAAAGATAAAACTACGACAATTATTCATATATATATATATATATATATATGGTTGACTTAATATTTTGGACATCTTCGTTCACCAAAGTATATTGAACTGAAGGTGAAACTTTAGTTTACAAGGCAAGGAAAGAAGGATGGCAACAACAAACATCATGAAGATCGAGCATATAACTAAGTAACACACATTTTAACTGGGAAATGAAATCATGAAGCAACCATGACTTATAGTGCAGCAAATTAGGGTGAAAAAAAATTCTGCTCATGCATGCATCACGGAGAAATCACAGAATAGATGGAAATCAAACCTTGTTGTTAGTTAACAGAGAAAATCAGCAGATCCAGCTGGTCAGTTAGGAAAATAAAGCAGCCCAGGTGAAGAGAACTGTTTGAAATGAAAGAAAAATTTGTCAAGTATAGTTTTCTGCAGCTTAATGATCAACTAATTTAACCTTGTTAATGTTTTATAAAAGATATAGTATTAACAAATAAAAAATAACAAGAAAGTCAGTTTCATATTTTAGTAGGTACAAAGTTCCAGAAATTATCTGCTCTTTACTCATCTTTAAAGAATAATAAATAAATCAATAAGTTCTTTAATTTAAAGAAGAAGGATAAGTCAATTTTCTAAGCCAATATGCTTACCAAGCATGTGTCAAAAAATAACTTGGAAACTGATGAGAACCTTATTCTGCAGCATTATACTAGGAAGAAAAGACACGTGTCATCTGGTGCCTTAAGGGCAGATAAGTGAATTAGTAATTTTTGTAAGGGCTGTCTAGGAATTTACTTATGAAAGTTGGTTAGGAGAGAATAAAAAGGCAAAAGTGAGAGTGAGGAGGGGGAAAACAATATTGTGAAAGGAATTCTTTGTAAGGAGGTTAGATGACCCTCGAAGTTAATCTTATTAATGATTAATTCTCAAATTTCTTAAAATTGTTCTGAATAATCCTAGACTTGGTGAAATCTGGCTTGTTGAGATTTGGTTCTCAACAGAAGAAACTAAGCCAATATACTTACCAAGCACGTGTCAAAAAATAAGTCCTATACTATCGGATCCTTAGCATACAATTAAGTTTGCAGCCATGGAGAAATTAAAACAAAAATTAAATGAAGATTTTACATTGTGATATGGAATTTTAAATCTCTGCATTTGCAGTTTGAATCCTTATCTCTTTTTTCTTTATAAAAAACAAAACTTGTAGTGCAAAATTTAAGAAGCTGTCCACAAAAATCAGGATCGGCCTATTGAAGACAACTGAATCTAAAAAAAAAAAATGGTCCAGCTCAACTTAAGTTTCTATAGTACCAAGCTATCAAAGAAGACAAACAAGAAATTACAACGTTAACCAAAACCCGACCAAATGCTACTTTGCTTAATATAAATTGGGAGGGAGTTCTGGGTTCTACTTGCTGATTTAGCGTGCTTTTGGTTAACTGTTTTTATAGTGCTGATTGAATTATCTTTTTGTATAGTTTTTCATTCTCACAGGCCAGTCTTTTAGTTGACTGCATGTCTTCCCTCGTACAGCTTTTTTCTCTAGCACAATTTTAATAGCTTCTTATAAAAAAAATAAGAACAATAATTACTGATTGTTCAAATCCACCTCTATTGGAGAATAACAGAAATAGAAAACTCATCTCGTGCCCAAATAGGGAAGGTGTATTGGGTCAATTTTATATAAATAGAATCTTATCTAGAAAGGGCCTGATTCATACTAGGGTAATAGACAGGTACTTTTTTTACTGCCTTTGTTTAAGGTGATTGTCTTTCAGGTTTGTTCATAAAATGGTCTGTTAGTCCACTTCTCTAAACTTTATCTCATTTTCATATAATGCCAATTCGTTAGTTCTTATTAAAACAATAATGATAGTAGTGACAAAATATTTAAGAGGATGAGCAAGAGCATGTCAAGAAAATAGGCACCAACATTTACCTAATTAGGTCACCTAAGTTCCACCAACAATTGCCTAATTAGGTTACATAAATTTCACCAACCCATTTTTGAAGCCTATATAAATCCATTGCTCTTATTTGTAATATAACACAAAAAAAAAAAACAAAACAAAAGAAGAGAATTAGAGAGAGAGAAAAGCTTAGGAGAAAAAGCTTGTTAAAGAATTTTGTGGGAAAATTCTTGGGTATAATTGGGTTGTGAGTTGTGAGTGTTGTAAACGCTTCGTATATTTTCTTCTTTAGTAAAAATGATCTGTAGCAGGTCCGAAGACGTAGGCACAATTGGCCGAACTCCGTTATCAAATTTGAAAGTTGTGTGATTTCCTCAACAACTGGTATCAGAGCCTTTGGTGGTGAATTCTGTCATTTTTTCGGTGAAGTTACTGTTCATGTGAATAGTAAAATTTTATCGACGGTATCGGTTTGTCAACAACGATGTTCTAATACACGGTGGTTCGCAGGAATAGTCAGAAACGATCCAAAGGAAGTCAGATTCGAGTAGGAGCAATGGCTGCAGACGAAGGAAAGGTGAAAGTTGAAAAATTCGATGGTGCGGACTTCGGCTTTTAGAAGATACAAATCGAAGATTATCTATACCAGAAAAATCTGTATCAACCTCTCTAAAAAATTAAGCCAGAAGGTATGAAGGATGAAGACTGGGCTCTTCTCGACAGACAAGCCCTCGGAGTTATCCGATTGACGTTATCCCGCAATGTCGCTTTCAACATAGCAAAAGAAAAGACCACGGCTGGTCTTATGGCGGCCCTCTCCAGTATGTATGAAAAGCCATTGACCTCTAACAAAGTTCACTTAATGAGGCGGTTATTCAATTTGCGGATGATGGAATGCGTATCGGTAGCTCAACATCTCAATGAACTCAATACA